>JBBUKS010000008.1:2293109-2304450 GCA_038050645.1 Hedychium gardnerianum | reverse complement strand
GGAATATATTATAAAATGGATATATATGACCGGGTTTAGGTATGACATTTTTCAATGGAGGCAGGGAGAGAGTCTTACCTCGCCTGAGCAAGACTTGGAACGAGTAAAAGCTTTGCCTTCAAGCTACCGCATGCATGCTTTGATCTTTGCATCGATCAGTTAATTACGCGGTTGCATGGCCACATGGAGAAGAGAGATCCACCGCGTTGCTCGATCTTCGCCTTTTTTTTTTTTTTTTAACTATACCAGTTACTTTTATTTTTTTGTTTTTGTTTTTAAATTAAAAGAGTATTCTTTGTTATCACTTTCGTTAGAAACATATTTTTCATTAAAAAAAGGTTAAAAATAAAATAATAAATAGTATCATTTTAATTTTTAGCCTTTATATTATTACTTTCATGTCCTCTGAATTTTTCCCACTTTAAAAAAAGTCACCATACGTATAATTTAATTCTCAAAATTTCTATTAAATTAGATAGTCCGAATCCATTTAGTATATGTTCCATGTGTCCAAGGGTGGATGAACATAATTAAGTCAATACTTAAATGATAGAGTATCATATGAAAGTAAGAATTAAATTCCGAGAGAATAATTTCTTGATAAATAAAATCTCTCCTACATAAAGAGATCTCAGTCATCAATATGATTTATTTTTTTATCTTATTATAGGATCGAGTGAAAAATGTTTGAGGCGAATAAAATCCTAATTAAATCGAAATAATAGACCGAACTGATTTAATTTGAAAATTCAATTCGGACCACTTTAAAATAAGTCACCTTTTGCCACATGTGTCTAGTGCCACATGAATCTATTGACGAAAATATGTTGGGGATGAGAATGCGGCAGTGGAACCTGCAAGAGCAGAAGCAGTACTGATGCAAAACGGTGGAATACCTTTGTTTTTGGAACTTGCTCGATCTTGTTGGGAGGGTGTAGAGTCTGAATCTGCAAAGGCTATTGCAAACATGTCAGTGAATTCCAAAGTTGCAAAAGCAGTTCCTGATGAAAACTTTGACCATCTTGAGCACCAAGAAATCATTGAAGCGAAACAAATTTGTTCCTAGCAAGAGGTAGATATAATTCCCAAATCATTCCAAAGGAAACCGACGTCAATGAAATGATAGAAGAACTCTTAATTAGCGGTGAAGGGATTGCCTGGGATTTGCACCACTTAAATTTGTCTAGAAAGGTGAATATATATGCTTGGTGATTAAAAACAATCATTGTGAGTTGGGTTGTAGAGAACAATTTCAGAAAGAAATTAATGCTATGGAACACAAGAAAAACAAAGCCAAGAAAATCTCAAGATCAGACATTGAACAAATGGATACAACAAATTTCAAAATTTCAATGTATGATGTCAACCGACTAGAAGGGGGAGTCCCAGTTCTAGTACAACTATGTTCATCATCTGGATCGATGAGGATTTTCAAAGTCCAATGTGGGACTTTGATTGTATCTTAATAATCCTCTCCTCAAACGAAGAACCACAATTATTCTTATAGTCGGGGCCTCCCCATAAGTATCCGATCACTCTTGACCTATTCCAGGTCTTTCCTCAAGCATTCGGTCACTCTTAACCTGCTCTGGGTCTCCTCGCAAGTATCCGGTCACTCTTAGTCTATTCCGGGCCTTTTCCACAAGTATTCGGTCACTCTTGACCTGCTCTGAGCCTCCTCTTAATTTCGTTCAATACTACCTACATGACTACCACCTGAAACTACTCTAAACTCGAGGACGAGTTTTTTTCAACCTAGCGCGACTAATGCAGGAGGATTTAAAGATTATTATTATTATTATTATTGGTAATTTTTATCTTTTGGTAATTTTCTGATTTTTGATATTTTAGGGTTTTTTTGGTATTTTTTATTTTTTTTGTATTTTTGAATTTTGAATCCGTTTAAGAATTTTAGGATTTCAGAGTTTAGGGTTTTATTCTCTTTTAGAATTTCTTTACTTGTAGATAGGAATTATAGTTTATATATTAGAATTTTTTTCATTTATTTAGGTCTTAGGGTCAAAAGTCTATATAAACATCTAGTAGCGGTGTGAGGAATCATCCTTTGTTATTATATAAAACTTTTTTTCTCTTGGGAAAATTTAGAGAACAATGATTTTCTCTTTTTATTTTTTCTTCAAATCTCTCTTTTTATTAGTCCGCAGGACAATCGCTATTCTGTCCGGCGTCAATAGACTATAAGTCTGAATCTATATAAAAAAAATCTCTAAAAATCTCCAAACCTCTGTAATCACAAAGTCACAACTCGTTAGGATCAATGAGTGATATATTAGGATTAGTTGATTGTTGAATTGATAAACCAAATAGTAAATTTAGCAGTCGAGTGGCATAGTCAGCATAACGTCCATAAATTTGACTGCGGATGATTCAATTAATTCGATTGGTTATCAAATTATAATCAAATTTATATCGATTCTATTTGTTAGATTTTAATGACAAACAATCGATTCAATTTTAACCGAATTCTCAACCGTAGATATGTCTAAAGAATGGATATATGCTGACTACATAGTTTGTCTAGTTGAAACAAGTTCAATACAAATTTGAAAAACAGATATATTCATAACATATAGATTTGTGATATCTATTATGTTCAATCACTCTTGGCTCTGTTAATACAAAATATTACCTAAATTAAAATTTGAGTTCATACAGATAATTAATATACCTATAGGTAATTGAACACGTTGATAAGAAATGATGATCAGTTATTTCATAGAGCTCTCTCCTGGTTAAGGTTTTCATGACAGAGTAAATTAATTTATGTGCGTGCACTTAATTAATTTATGCCATAAAAAAGAAAAGGTATCCACCGTATAAAGAATTAATGCAAAAGGGAAGTACAAAAATACAAAGTTAATCTTTTTGCGAGAGCTGGAGTTAGTCAACATCTAGTATTGATTATAATGAAGTTTTTATTTCAATTGCTTTCTTAGAAACTATTCGATTAATTATTATCTTGGTTACATAAAAAAAATGAAACATTTTTCAATTGAAAGTCAAGTTATTTTTTTGAATGATAAATTGGAGAAAGATATTTATATAGAACCACTAGAAAATATTGTTAAAGGATAAGAAAAAAAAGTTATGAAGTTGAAGAAGTAAGTCCTCGTAGCTTGGTACAATAGGATTATCAATATTTCAAATTAAAAGGTTTCATAAAGTATCCACATAAATATAATTTCTATGTTAAAAAAAAAAAACAGTGATTTAATAATTGTTTGTTTATATATTGATAATATGATCTTTACAAAGAAGTAATTCAACAATATTAATTTGAGAACTAATTAAAGAAAGATATAACTGTAGAATTTATATTAGATAAATTGATAATGATTTCTTTATTTCTAAAAAGGAATATACAAATAAAATCTTACAGAAATTATATTTGACATGAAAGATTGTTACTCAGTTGATACTCCAATTGAATGGGTATGAAGTCAAGTTGTCGTCTCCACGAGATGAGCTGTTGGCTAGTGCACGAGGTGTTGTCATAATGAGGTCTAGGGGTCAAATCCTAGCTAGTAGCCAGGTTCCTGCCCCTCTTATGCACTAGTACACTGTTCGGGCTGGCTAGACTAGCCCCCTTGATTTACCTCATCCGTGTTGGTCCTGGGACGGACTGGCGGGGGCGTTGGGGGCGAGCGTTTCACCTTTTGTCATAATGAAGTCAAGTTATCCAGACTTGACGATGATAAAAAGATAAATTCAGTAGAAAGTTTGTCAAAAATTTGAGATACTTAGCAAATCATACCTGACATTCTTTATGGAATTGGACTCTTTGGTAGTTACATCTAGTCCCCAACTCAATCTAGCTCATATAAGGATGCTAAAAGAACATCGAGATATATGTTAGTAGAATTTGGATTATCATTTAATTTATTTATTCTTCAAGAATTACAAGTTATTTGAATATGGTAATAATAATTGGGGAGGAGATAGTGAAGATAAAAAAAAAACATTTCTAATTTTTTCTTTTGCCTTGAAGATACAACCACTACAAAAAAAAAATAGGGATTTAGACACGAATTTTATTATAAAATATTTTTCATCATAAATCAGCGACAAAAATTACTTTCGTCGCTGATTTTTGAGACGAAAATAGATTCATCGAAAATTATCTTATTTTTTAATTTGCGATGAAAATTAATTCGTCGCAAATTTCATCACTAATATATGCGAAGAATCCATTTTCGTCGCAAATTTCATTGCTAAAATTCCTAAATTTTGTGATGAATTAATTTTCATCGCAGAATTTTGATAAATTTGCGACGAATTTGAATTCGTCGCAAATTTCATCACCGAATTATGATAAATTTACGTCAAATTCTATTTCGTCGCAAATCTCAATTATTTTTACCACAACCAATTTATAAATCTGATACATTATATATACATACACTATATCTACCACAAAAATCACAATCTAATAATCCCATCACACATTACTAACATCATAACAAAAAACAATAATAACATCACAAATAATAACAATCTAACAATTCCATCAAATATCACAAAAAATCAAACATCACAAACAATATCACAAACATCACAAATATCATAACAAAAATCAAACAAGTCTAAATAGTTTTAAACATAACAATTCTCATAACAATCAAACATCACAAACATCTAGTATATCCTATAATATTATTCAAATAAAAATATTCAAACACTATCTCTTTTTCTTCTTCTTCGATTCTTCTTTCTCTTCCACTCCTCTTTCTCTTCCTCTCTTTCTATTCTCTTCTCTTCCTACATTGGATTAAAGAATATGCATATGCTCATTAATTTTGTTCTTTTTCTTTTTCGAATGCATTTAGGACACTTGGAAGAGTCGATGAAAACGAAGAAGGGCAAAAGAAAGCTTTCAATTGTTACAAGGTGAATTGTATAGTGGAAAACTATGTGACATATGTATAAGCCTAAGGTTTGTGACATATATAGCTAAGTAAATACCACTACTTCCATTATTTATCATGCTATTTTTATTAAAGAAAAAATATTATACATATATATATATAATATGTTAGAATCCAAGAATTTTAAATATTTTTATAATTATATAATATTATTTATTTTGAGCTTAAATCTTAATGATTTTGTTTTTAAGTTTTATTTAAAATGTCTCATATCAATGGAGATGTCTTTTCCTAATTATAAATTCATGATCTTTCCCATATATTTTTAATGTAGACTTTATTTGCAACATTGCAACCCCAATAATCTCCTTCTCAAATGAAGGACCACATGACCCCCCTCATTCGATCATCGACCCACCAGGATTTCATGTCCCTCGGTCCACCCAACATATTAGGACTTTCTTGTCTAGCCGTAATTATGACTTCTCTACCTGGTGTTTGATCATCTTGATCCGAATACGGGAGTCCCTACTTCTTTTATTTAAGATCAATATTCTACACACATGACTCGATTAGACCATATTTCTTGTGCACAGATGATGATTAAACTTTCTTGCAGTTCGGACTCTGATATCAATTGTTAGGATCGAAAGATTTTAGATATCTCTATAATAATATGATATTATCCACTTGGACCTAAGCCCTCGTGATTTTGATTTTGGACTTTATCCAAAAAAAATCATATCAATAAAGATATCTTTCTCTTATAAATTTATGATTTAATAATTTTTTTTTGTTGGAGGAGTAATTCAAATTAATCATTATTTTGGTTCTCATGATTGTTGAGCATAATTTAGGCTCAATGGATTGAACTATTAGTGAAGGGCTGCTCTCAATAATGTCCAAAATGATTTTGACGGGGCATGATGTTAATCAAGATGAACATGTGCTATTATTAGAATGATTTGATGATATTGATAGATATTCTTAATGAAAATGGAGTCACGCTTGCCCCTTGGTTGAGGGACAAGAAATTGGATTCTAATCGAGTGTCAAAATGAGTTGTCGCATGGACCATAATTAAGTTGATGATGTAGATGGGTATATTTAATTAGAAGGTACATAGCTTGGAAAAATTGACATTTCATACTTAATTCAATCGAGTCCAATATGATTTAGGGAATTAAGTATTCAGTGTATCGATATTTCATGCTGATTGCATCGATGAATTGGTGATTCATCGCGATTTAGCGATGAATCATCGATTGGTCGCTGATTAATTAAAATTAAATAGATCCGAATAATTTTTTCATTAAATTCAACGTTAATTTACAACGAATTTATATTTCATTATTGATTTACGATAAATTTAATTTTCATCGCTAATCGATAATAAATTTAGAGATAAAAAATTTTGATTATTAAGTTTGTAATGAATATTTTTTTTTTTTTTACTAATTTTATTATTATTTTACGATGAATATATTTTTATTGTTAATCTCATTATAAATTTAAGATAAAAAATATTTCATCGCTATTTATCAACTTATGAAACATGTGAAACAGAATACATAAGCTGCCTTGAAACTCGTCCGATCCACGAGACGTACGCATGGAATGGGTTCTGCTGACCAAAGTCCTCATTTGTTACTTATTAACCAGTACTTACACGTCGGAATACAATTCAAACCTTTGACCAGCTGACCACACAAATAAATAAATAACTTACATCGTCGACGACCCTTGAGGCTTGAACGCGAATTCTTTCGTTCAAACCACACAACACGGTTCTGCCTCTTGCAGGTAACTAATGCATGTTGAGACGTAGCAAAGCATATATGCAGTATAGCTTGTTTGAAGGGCAAGCAAAGCTTTTACTCGTTCCAAGTCCTGCTCAATTAAGATCTTCCTGACCAACAATTGACGCTCGATCGAGCTCCTCCTCTCCTTCATGCAGACATGCATGCAGTATCTATAAATATTCATGCCTTCTGCCTCCCCTCCTTATAGTAGCAGAAGGAGATAGAATTAAAGCAGCAGTCTGCAACAGGAATATATATAGCTAGCCATGTCTTGTTCTTCAGCAAGCAGAAGGGTGGTATTGTTTGCAGCAGTAATGCTGTTGGTGAGCTGTGTGCTGATGAGTTCTCAGCCTGTCTGCGCAGCGAGGCTGCTGCTGGGGACGACGGAGATGAGGAGCAGCTTCATCTTCCAGGTCCTGCAGCAGGGTCCGGGCAAATCTGGATGCACCGGTGGATCAGCAAATATTGGCGGAAGCTGTCCTCCATAATTAAGTAGCAGTAAAGAGAGAATTCTGCATGCACATATATATCTAATTATAAGCATGCATGGATGGAGAGTTCTTCTTTTGTTATTCTCTAATTAATTCTTTTTGTTTAGGCTGGAGAAATTATATTAATTAACGTTGGCATGCAAGAGATTATTTGAATATTCTTTTGGTTAATAAATTAGCTAGTTCAGCGTTAGTTTGTTATATAATTAAACATCAACTTTAATAACTTTTTTGTTTAATTGTTCTTTGTAAAGAACTAAGTTATGATATTAATTTCTAGGACTTATTTAATTATTCATTAAAATTTATTCGTGAGTACGTTCTTCAGTTGATGAACTGAACCCGGTTTGAACCGTCTTCCACTTGGCGAGGAGCAATTTGACAACTAACTTAACTGTCATGGTTCTAAGACTAACCATCGATTATACCCACGTGGCAACATAACTTCTGATCATCAATCTTAATTTTTTTTTAATTATTATTATACATTAGCGACAAACAATGATTTTTTTTAAAAAAAAAGATGTATTGAAGTAGCCATTAATTCATAGCTAGTATATTGAATGCATATTTGTGTATTGGTTTATGAATTTGCATATTGTATGGTTCCTTTAGGTATTAATTATGATAAACTGATATTTCTTTACCTCACTTGTATTATTTTTTTTTGATGTTGAAATGATAAACTTAAATTTTTAGATATGAATGTGAATAAATAGTATTTGTTCTTTTTTTTAGAGAATATTCTTAATATTTATATTATATTCGTACACTCTTAGTATTTAGGTCTTGAAATATCTCTTGAAAAAAAAATCTCTAGCCTCTCTCCAACACTTTTTCCGGTTTCCATTATTTGCCATAAATTTATGACCACCTTGGAAGAAGGTTGACTTTGTCAATTACAAGGAAAAACACTTATTGAAAGTCAAACATTGACCGTATAAATTTAGATCCTCAAGAGTTCGATCCCCTACTTCCCATGCTCCTAAACTAGTTTACCCGGTCAAAATTTAGGAGTCAATTCAAATTTAAGAAGAAGACAAAGTCAATCTTATTCTCAATGCTGACTTCTAAATCAAACTCTCGGACTTATAATCTCTAATATATTTTTATAAGACATATATCGAGAATTTGATTAGAATTTGAACGTAATATAAATTTAATGTTCAAAACTAAACTATCCGCGGGTGGAACGAGTTAACGAGTGTAAAGTCAGCCACAAATTAAATTGAAGCCCTTTCCCTACGCATGCATGACGTTCAGAAACGAATTTAAAAATATTAATTATTTAAATAATTTTTTATAAATATTTTTTAATTTATTTTAATGATCAATATTTTTTTTTTATTTGACCAAATATATCACTTGTAAGATTAATCGACATACTCATGCAGGGACGCTCTATAAAATTATATTTTTAATCTCATAAATTATATTTTCCTATAAATTTATATTATTAGTACATTAACTTTTATATATATATATATTAATTTCAATCCTTTGTTTTTTATCCTAAATTTTAATTGACCACTCATCATTACTTATTTGACTACGACGATGTTGACATAAAAAATTAATTTGAGTATTTTTACTTTGGATGAATAAATCATTTATGTGATAAATTTTTAAAATTCATCTAGATATTAAAATAAATAAGTCGAGTTACGGGGTTTTCGAATAGAGAAAAATAGGGAATCGTTGGTTTGGGAAGAAGAAATCTGGACCGCTGACACTTAGATCCAGCGGCTGGATGAGAAGATGAAGGTCAACGAATCGACCAGACTGAAATGAACGGCCGGATGAGGTTAGCCGAAACACCTTACTGTTCATCGTCTTCTCAGCTTCAAATATGAGCAGGCGGACGACATTCGCGCCGGCGCCACATCGGCGATGGAGAAACCTCCCATTTGGCAATGGAATTCCCTTTGACACGAGCGCCAACGCGCGATATGCGGCACAGCGGCGTCTGTCACAGGGCACAACTGCCACTCTACATCAGGGCACAGCCGCCACAACACCATCAAGACCAGTCCCAATGCCAAACCGTCCCTGTACCGATCAACTGGATCGAGGCAAGCAGAAGGTGGGGGAGACGGAAATTGCGCATGACAAGTCAATGCCTCACAGTGGAAACCCTGAGAACAACAGCAGACCGCCAGAGCAATTGCAGCCGGAGGTTGATGGAACGAACAAGTTCACGAAGCCAAGGAGAACACTGAATGATAAGGGACAGACGGCGGGCAATCAGGAACTAGGCAAATCAACACAATGGCCTCAGGAGCATCGATGGGTCGACCTTTTCAAAATGAATAGAGCATGCTCGGAAGATACCACCTTGAGCCTGATCCAACAGCCAGAGGGAGAAGCCACGCTCACAGGGGATGACAAAGAATTGCTTGAAGACACAGTAGGGTTTTGTCTAATAGGCGGGTTCTTTGTAAGGTTCCCTGGCTGGCCGGCACTTCAAGCGCTCACGAAAAGGTGGGATCAACCTCACGAGAAGCTCTCAATGTGGTTGGTATTCAAATTTGATACAAAGGAAAGCCGGGATGCAGTATACAAAGGGGGACCATATATTGCTTTTGGGTGTCCCCTATACCTCAAGGTCATGCCCGTGTTTCACATTCACCACAGAAATACTACACCAAATGCCCTTGTGGATCCAAATCTACGGGCTACCCATCGACTGCTGGTCTATTTCTGGATTGAGCAAAGTTGCCTCGTAAATCGGCAACCCCCTGTACACGGATGGATTCACCAAGAAAAGAGAAAGGGTTAACTTTGCTAGAGTTCTGGTAGAGGTCGATATCACCAAGCCATTGCCAGCTATTGTCCTAGTTACACTGCCGAATGGACAAAGGGAGAAACTTGAACTGAGATTTGAATCCAACCTAAAGCTCTGCTCCGCCTGCAGACGGCTGGGGCACCACCACACTCACTGTCCAGCATTTCTATACGATGGGGAATTGACAGCAACCCAGCAACACGAGAAACAAGTTTTTGCCCCAGGATCAAGCTCATCAGGTTCTGGATCTGATTTAGGCAATGTGGCGACACAGGGTATTACCATACTTCAAAGGCAATCCCAACACCAGGCAACCGGGTAGGAGAGACATGGTCATCGCTCAAGGGAAACTGCTGTTGCACATCCTTGTTCAGTCCCTGGCACTATCACTGTAACCGGTTCTGAACTTTCGGTATCAGAAACTGAAACTGTTGCTGTTTCGTCAGTATCTGCCCCAAGCACAGGGCACGGACAGGAGAAAGGAGGGTAGCTGACAAGCAACCTACCAGCCGTACACCAGGGAAGAGGGCATTGACTGTTATTCCTGAAACTGGAAGTTACAAGGGCATCCCTACTGCTGCAAGCACTGTTCCATTGGACCTTGTATCAGTTTCAGCTATACTAACCCCTAGGGGACAACACCTCGACATAGAAGGATTGAATACACAACATCACACTCGAATGCATAAGCAGGCTAGGAGAAACAAGGTTCACAAACAGTACAACCAAAATCCAGCAGCACAAAATTTAGTATATGTTTCAGCTCCCCGATACTCAGATTCTGTGTCAAGTGTCGTGGTCATACCTATATCAGGGGTTTCGGATACAACTCTATTTAAACCTCTTCTGCAGGAGGGTGGCAACCAACTCCCATGCTCACACAGAGGGCTCACCAGACAAGGAATGAGGTGTTAACAGCAGTTCCTGGAAATGTTTCAGAAACAAGACACAACTTAGTATCAAAACCTCTCCTAGGGGGAGTTGCCCAACTGGAAATACCTGTTCAGCCAATGTCTGGTAGCACTAAATTGCAGCAGCCAGGGAAACCAGACCGAGCTGTAGTAATCACACCACAATCAGAATCTGAAGGGGTCACTGTTCCATTGTCTCCAGTTTTGGGTCTGATCACTGTAGCAGAATTCCAACCACATTTGGGAGGTCCTGACTCGCAAGAATCAGATTTGAGAGTGGTCCCTGTTGAGTTTTTGGTATAAAATTCAAACCTTTGTATATGTGTAGAGTTTTAGTCCCACATTGCTAAGCTAAGAAGGTTAGAAAGGCTTTAAATATCAAGCCCTTTCAACCATGCTTAGAAATGTTAAGGAGATCTACACGCATGCGCGGGTTGAGCCCAAACCAGGAGGTTTCGAGGGACCT
>JBBUKS010000008.1:2259688-2269945 GCA_038050645.1 Hedychium gardnerianum | reverse complement strand
TACTAGTCAACAAATCATTTCCGCTCTCATAAATTTAACAATGTTATTAAAAATTTTAAAAATATATATTTAATTTGGCAAAGTCAAGCTAAATATATTTGGTATGTAAAAAAGAAATGTTTGAATAATCATACTCTGTCCATTGTGATAAAAAGATAAAATGCCCTGGTATTTTAGAAAGGAAAGTAAATCATACGATAATTTATAGCTAAGTAATTAAGGAACTGGAGGAATTTGTATCTGACGAGAAATGTTTGAATAATGAAGGCTGATTATATGGCCAATTCCGATATAATATTTAATAAAGAAATATTGGGATGCACATTTAGGTAGATTTCTATTGTTTTTTTTATAATTTTAATTTTAATTTTTCGAAATTATTAATTTTGATTGGTTTGATTTTATAAAAAAATTTCATCGATGATCAAAATAAATTCAAGAAATGCTCATCTTGAAAATCATCGACTGTTGACCTCCACAATCGACCCATCACTATACGTTGTCATGCTCCACTCGAATACTAGAACTGTGGATCACAAACACGATCGCTCCATCAAGTTACAATCGTTCGGCTTCACTTGGGTAATCATACTCCATGTTACTCCCTATAATTTTTCTTCTAAATAGAATATGTGCATGTTTCAGTCGAGAATCGAAGCGTGATGCTTGAGTATCCACCGAACCTTTACCGTTGTATTGTGTCCCAAAAGGCATTTTCAATGACAGGTGAAATCTATCACTTTGACGGTCCTCCACGACTGTCTCATATCATTAAGAAGGAGTAAATCAAGAAACTAAAATAAATCATCACGTGAGAAAGTATTTCGATCGATTTCGTCGGGAATTGACTCTTTCTCAATTTTATAAACCTATTATGTATTAACCAATTCAGTTATGTCCGAGGGCATTTTCAATGACATACTAGAAAGAAAATGACATACTAGAAAGAATAAGAGGTATGGCATTGGGAGTACAATGACAGATGGGCAATAGAGAACATCCTTCATTACTCGGGAACTTTAAAAGATTGAACGAAAGAAACAAAACCAAGCTTCTTTCATCATAGCCAAGAAACAATTCAAAATGGAAATGGATCAACTACTCCAGGTGAAAGCATTGCATTGACAACAAAGAGTTTAAGTATGATGGGTGAAGGTTGGGAAGATCACACAAAATACTTCCATTCAATTGAAAATGGTAGGAGAAGATAAAACTTCATGTCACTTTTGGAAGCAGCTAGCCATGGGGAAAACTTATAAGAACTGAATGAGAGAAAATTCTTCAAGGAGCACATATATACAATTAGTATAGATTACTTTCGTCTATGCCATGGGGTTTTTGAACTAGTGCAATAAAAAATAACATAAAAAGGGGTTGTGGTATGGTAACCCATTGTCTCCTTGTCTATCCATTTTATTAACTGATATTTGCACCGGATTTTAGAGCTGATTGAGCGGTCGCAAGAAAGTGTATGCATCAAGATTTTTCAAATCCATTAATTTGTGGATGGCACTATTCTCTTACCGAGGGCAAATTAACTTAAAGATCATATTGGCTGCCTTTTTGCATTACAACGGACTTAGAATCAACCTTACAAAGTTTTCATTCTCCTAGGAAGCGAAGATAAAGAGCATGGTGTGATAGTTAGCACAACTCTTCGAATTCCCATTTGCGAATCTTCTTTCAATCAAATACTTGTAGCCTTTAGCTAAGCTTCGGCAAACCAAAGAACAAAATGTTAATGTGAAATCCGGGCTCTCAAGATGGAAAGACCAACTCTTTGTTATGGATTTGTAGAGCTAAGTCTGAAGAAAAAGCCCTTGTTGTCCATGTGCTGGAATGAAAATAGCAAATAATTTATCTGTTAATTAACTGGTTGCATATTGTAATGAAATTTCTATTGAATCTATATTGGAAATCACAGCTGAAATCAGGCGGACAACAACAATAATGCTCTCTTGACCATGGAAGACTACAAGGGGTGGAATCCTGCAAGCATTGGCACAATATTGCAGACTGCTATTAGCAATGTCCATGAAAACAAATCAGTGAGCAAACTTAACAAGCTACAAGAGTGCATGGATTTTTTGAACTGAGTCTAACAATAACACTTTGATAATTGCCTCTACATCTCTAAGATCTTGAATGGACCAAGGTTGGCAATAGTCTAATGAATGCTCTTTATGAAGTACTTTTAAAGTTGTGGATACTCTTCGTTGTGCCAGCTGCTTTTGTCATCCACCCACTTGAGTCGAGTAGGCATGCCAGAGAATTCTTTGGAAGAAGATGGATAACAGAAGCCAATGGTTGAAACACTAACTAGTGCCAGTTTCTCATTTACTTTTCGATTTTTAACAATTTCACTTAATATAAAAGAAAACTTTGATTGTCTGTAGGTTCTCTTGAACCTTCATTTCCACAGGAGAGAGTTCTAGTGGCTACTATCTTGATGATGGTCTAAAGTAGGCACATACATTTATTTGCCTTTAACTCTCTTTTTTCGTTTTACTTTTGTCAGGATTGTTTTTCTACACTATCTTATCTTTCCACTCTATTTTATGGACACATGTTTACGAGTGCTTTTCAACAAAGGCCAGAATCCCAGACCATGCATAAAACTAGTGAGAACAGCAACAATGAATCATATCTAGTGTCCATAATGCACTAGTGGACCTTTTAGAAAATGGGTGAGATTCCCAACTCAACTAAGATGTCTAAAATACCCTGTTAAACTTCTGCCCGGCCTATATAAGGAAGAACCACTTATTACAGTTTCACTCAACTTCCCTGTGATCCAGCCATGGAGGGTTCCAGGGGACTTCTTCCAGCCATTCTCCTACTCTTTCTGCTTCTGACCTCCTCTGGTTTTTTTCTCTACTGATTCAATTGTATATCTTCATATTTGAAACTTGTTGAAACTAGAATCATGCATCATGACATTCAGCTAGTTGACGAGTGAGTATAAATTGCTTATGTACTTACCATGCATTTTTGCTCTGTTGAAGGAATTGGGATAAAAGAGGTAGAGGCAAGGTTATGCGAATCGGCCAGCCATAAATTTAAGGGGCTCTGCATCAAGGCCAGCAACTGTGCCAATGTTTGCAAGACTGAAGGCTTCCATGGAGGGCATTGCCGGGGCTTCCGCCGTCGGTGTTTCTGCACCAAGCATTGTTAGTTGAGGACTATCAAGCACTTGACACAAGTTTGAAATAATGGAGGAGGTGGTTAGGTTGTGTTTTGCCATTTGTTTTCTGGTCATTTTGTGAAATAATCTGTGTTGATGCACTGAGTTTGTCCTTGGCCTGTGGTTTATCTATGTCCATGATTATAACTTGATTTTCTTATATACTAATCACTGTTCAGATTAGTAATTTTCGTGATTTACCTTCTTCGTATTAATCTTGAGACGAACTGACGGAGACACTAAGGATAAACGTTTCGCCTTTTACCATCATAATCTATAACTTGATGAATTGAGTTGAATCTCCATGCGAAAGAAATCTGGTAAATTCCCTCTTCATTGGATGGTTTTTGATCTAGGAAAATGGATATTCTTGATGTGTAGACTGTTTCATGTGCTTTCTCCTACTGGATTGAGCCAAACAATTTGCAGAAAAGAAGCAGAAAAATGGATAAAATGTTTTCAGTTTATCGAGCATTTATAATGGAACCTGTTTCAGTAAGGCAAGGAAAAATTAATATAATTCAAATTGTATTTTTTTTAAAATAAAGTTACAAATGGTTTTGTAAATTTTGAATTCAAATTGTTTTTCAAAATAAAAAATCATATAAATCTTATTTAAGCCAAAGCAGCTGAGCCTAGCAAATCAAATGAACTGATTGGTTGAGAGACAAATAGACAAGCCAAACAAGTGAAACAAATTGGATACACTGAACCATAATCTATCACTTGGAAGAGAGATTTAGTAACAGAGTGGATCCTTACATACTATTTATAATATTACAACAGAGTAAACACAAATATGAAAAACTTTCATCTATTTTATACTATAAATCAAATTCAAAAATACATATTTTTATTTCATTCCCTAACTCATTGATTCCCTACAAGTAATTATTCTATTCACTACAAATATCAATTTCATTGCATGAATCAGCCTTACTATTAGTTTGACTTTGAAGAAGATATATTCAATAAGGATTCCACCCTAAACATAAACATCAAGGACAGTGAACCCCATAAAATCCACCATGTTTATGCTCAAAACTTTAAAAGGTCTTCAGCAAATAGTCTAATTAAGCAGACAGATTACATGATGAACATTGTGAAGATTACTAATAACATCTTAATCTGCAAACAGTAATCTAGTAATTATAAGGGTTTACGACAATATATTTTAAGGAGATCTGTGCTACTGGAAAATACAACACAGCAAAGCTCAAACTTCATATCATCATCGTAATATCAAGTTTGGAGCTGATAAATACTTGCCAAATACAACTAGTACAACAGAGTAAACCGATGGTTGATCTTTGGAATGCTATGGGACGTCCTAATTATCTTGTTGCATACGATCAATCATCACATGAGCACAACCTCGAAATCTGCATAAGAGAAAGATGGAAAGTTAATTTAGCAGAATTGATATAAAAGACATCTTCAAAAGGAAAAGTAACTGATAAGGCATAAGTAATTTCTTAAGAACAACAACCCAAAAACAGTTCATGTTCTAACTGATCAAACAAATTTCACACTGAGCACCAGAAATGAGATTCAATCTGCGATGCCTAATTTAATTTGACATAATCAGTTGTAAGTTGATAAAGAAGCTTTATAAGTTTAAAGGAGATATCCTAATTTACTCCAACATGATAAAGCTATGAACTAATAAAGTAACTTTATAAGTTTAGATGAGTACTAATATTAACTTAGGTTTAATTATTTCAGGACGGTAGTTGAGTCTAACAATGCTGTATCAATTCTCTTATCTGAGGGTGTCCTGAAACAAACAAAACCCAGATAGATGACAAACCGATACAACTTGAGATGTAGTACATTCAACTTATAACTTCTTGTGGTCTTTTCCATGTTTCTCTAGTAACATGATGCATCACTTGCATGCCATGAAGTTCACAAACCACTGGTAAAAGAGGCTACTAACACCACGCTGATTCCCTAAAAATGATAGATCCTACAAGTTATGAATGTGTTACAAAGAATAAAATTATGGTGGGCAGATAGCCATCCCATTCTACCCTATGAATTTGAATTGAAAAATAATACATTCCCCATGAATTCAATTTAAATAGAATCAATATTTCTATGGTTGATCACACAAATGAACTCGGAATAGAAATATTTCCTAACAAATTGTAGTTCCACTATCATTTCATTCCCTATCCTCCACTACTCATCACAAATTCTTAAATTCGTAAAGGGAATTGTCCTAAGATCTACAAAGTTCAAAGTAATGCAGCACCAGGACAGAAGATAAAGCCATGTGCCTGCATTGGCATCTCATTTATTGTGTGCCTCCATTGACATCTCTCATCAAAGGAAAGATTGTAGAACAACCAAAATTTTATTAAATTCATAAAATTAAAAAGCCTAAATCAAAATAAACTTCAGAATAATCAAAACAATCATGAAAAGAAATAATGCTACCTAAAGTACTTATTCAAACTTGAAAACAAATAACCTATTTTCTAAAGAACTTATTCCCTAAAATAACAATACAAATTTACCTATTTTCAAGAGTAAAATCTAACAAGTTGTAAAATTTAAAACTTTCTAATTTGAAACTACCAAATTAAAAACTTCCTCAGTAATTCACAACATTCACAATTCAATTCCAAAGGAGCTGGTAGCATCTTCAATTTGTAATTCAGGCATCCTTTTGAATGAGTTAGAAATTGTAGTAACAACATTTGAATTTTGATGTTCAAACAACATTTTTTGCATCAACATTTCCTTTGATCATCTCCTCCAAAGAGTAAAATTAATCGCATCTCAATTTATTTAGTGATCCTTGAGAATCTTCTATTTGCAATCTGTCTCATCTGTTGGTGCAGGAAGCATAAGATAATCGAACGTGTGTTTTGATAATTGACAAAGGTTCAAAGTTAAGGTTAATTGTTATCTAACTAGATTGATCAAACAAGATAGCCGTATAGGTTTTGTGAGATGATTGTCAATTTTATCTTTATTAATTTAGTTTGAGTTCTGAGGATTGATTGACCTTGAGTTAGATTCAGGTTTAACCGTCGATCAATTAAGTGCACATTTCAAGTTTCAAGTTTCAACTTCCAAGTCGTGGCGATCCTACATCATCTCCTCCAATAAGGAAACATCATGACCAATCATGAGGCAAGAACACTTTCAAGATGATGTTGAAAGCACCAAAACAAAATATAACGTACAACAAAGTTATGCAAGGATGGAAGCTCGGACATCTTCAAGTGTGATAACAAATCCTCTATTTTGAAATTAAACTATTGTTAAGTTGGCGAGCTAGGTGCATAAATATTAAAATTAATTTTGTCATAATATAGCTCAATAAAATAGACAAGAAAGGTTTTAGAGGAGTTGTTGTGGGACTGTTTAAGCTCATGAATGCAGGAGTATAATCTATTTTTTCACCATATATTTTATAATAATGATTCCTCATTACAATTATGAGTATCGACATGTGTCTTGGGCAAGCTCAATAGACACTCAATGAAATGGGAAAAAAATAGAGAAGACAACCAATTTTTGGACTTTACAATCATAAATGATTATAAAGGGTTATACCAATAAAAGCCTAAAAATAATTATTGTTTGTTAAAAAAAATCTCATAATCTTATCTTATCTTCTTTTTTTTTCTGAATTTTCTCTTTTGGTTTCTCAAGGTAGCTTGAATGTGTCATTATTTGTAGGTCTAAGTCATGGATAAATGGTATGTTGAATATTCCCTAAAAGTTCCAAGTCAGTAGGGACACCTTTAAGGTCTAATCTTACGACTCATTAAAGCTTCTTTATCCTCGGGAGAAGCATCACTAGGTCAGATAATGATATTGGCCATCTTTTAGTGAGTGAAGATGCCTCTTAAAAGAGCTACCATCATAAGACCCTTGTGGAGTTAAATGAGGTAATTCAATTAAAGATCAATCAGATTTTAACTCAAGGCTTTGGGCAGCTTCTTTAAGGCTGGAACTCACTATGGGTTATTTCTTTTTCAAATTGTATTTTGCATGTTTTTGGGATATTTCTTTAAAGCTGGAACTCAACTGAAGGGGAGCCTTGGTGCCTTGGCACAACGGCAAAGTTGTTGCCGTGTGATTTGATGGTCACAAGTTCGAGTCGGGAATAAACTCTTGCAATGCAGGATGAAGTTGCATGACCCTTCTTCGGGACCTCACATTGATGGGAACTTCGTACACTAGACTATCCTTTTTTTTTGTTACGAAATTTTGTATTTATTATAGTTGAATAGCCGTAGATTTATGATAGGGCTCATCTACTAAAATAAATGAAACTAATCTACCTTCTCTTAGAAACTCTAACTAGAGCTCATTAATGAATTGATAAAAGGGCCCATCAAGTCTATTCCCTAATATCGCAATACCTGTCCTAATTTTTCTATCTGTCAACATTTTATCTGGGGCCTATGTAATGGGCTTGAGTTCTAAATATCTAAGCAAATTTGGATTCTATACATTTTGCCAATTTTCTTTTAAAGACAATTTGTGCTCATTTACTAGAGACAGTATTATACTAATAAAAAAAAATCCAATTTAACTGATCAATCAAGAAATGCATTTGTATCTAATGAATAGTCAAGATTAGGGATTGCCTACCTTAATAGGCCTAGACCTATATAAATGTTTGTTTCCAAGAAATTGATCTACTTCCATTTAAGAAATGGCTCATAAATGATATGACCATTGAGGAAAGTTTATGTTATTAATTGAGTCGCAAATAAATCTGTAAGGCTTTTTTTGGCTGGCCATATCCTCTCTATATATGCAGTTGGTTCAACAAAAAGGATTTCTACAATCAACATCCCTCACATATCTTGTAGCAGTGATGGTATGACAACCTAAGCATAGTAACAAGCAATGATACTAATACAATGCATTATAAGAAACTAGAGCACAATGAAGAAAATATTATTTTTATTTTTGAATGATGAATCTATTCTATGAACAACTATATGATGGATGCGAAGTAAAGGTGCAGCCTAAGAAACTATATATAATGGTACTTTCTGCGAATACATTATAATGATATCTAGCAGTTTTATGAGAAACAAATTTCATGGATAAAATCTTAAGTAACTGACAAAATAAACAAAAATAATTTTTAAAATGATTGAATCATCATGATATGAGTCTATCCCTTGTAGAGGTTAGCACAAGGCTTCATTTTGATCACATGGCTGAGTGAATGGACTTAATATTTATCTTCTCTAAGATTTCAAATCTAGAACTGGTTCCAATTCTTGCACAACACCGGACACCTTGCACTATATCTCAATTAATAATGGGAATTACTTACAACAATTTTTTTATTGAAGTTTCTTTTATAGATGAGACACGCTCAAGATTGATTCACCCAGGTGTTGCCAGTTGGAATCTCACTGGAGCACACACAAGAGGGGAAAAAAAGGTGAATAGGGAAAGAAATAGGTCCTGGTTTCAGCTCTTGGCTGCAGATCTGGAAGCTAGCATTGACAACAAGGAAGATTAAGAGATGGTCTTCTTCCTTCTGGTGATGTCAATGAAGAACAGGATGGATCTGCCAACTCATAGGTCTTCTCAGGCAAGTGAACCTTCTGCAAATTGAAGGTGGGCAATGAGGCTGAGGGTCAAAGCTAGAAGCAGTAGTTCTACAATGTGAGAGGTGATGAACCTGATAGTTCTAGCGCTTCCTGCTGCTATTGATGCAGCCAGGTGCAAGCAAGAGTTGCATGAATTGCTTGTGGCAGATTTGACAGATGTAAGATGGATCTATGATATGCTGAAACATGAGCATTCTATATGAGGCTTCGGCACTCAGGAAGCACAGTGGAAGAGGTCACTGCTGGTGGAGGTTGTTGAAGCGTTCACCCATGGTTGGTAAGTTTTGCTATTAGGCTTCAATGGATGAGAAGGGCTGGAAGTAAACTTATCAAGGGATCAGAGGATGGACTCATGCAACATCTACTAGGAAACAGTCGATGCACAAAGTGAAAGTCGATTGAATGGTATTGAGGGCGGTGCCATGGTAGGTGTATGGAGGCTTGGTTTGGGCATCCCGGAACGTGTAGAAGTTTGAGTTGTAGGAAAATAAGGAAGAGGATGAATTAGGCTAGAGAAACACGATGAATATCGAACCAGGAGTTTGGCAAACTTCTCTAATACCACTTGATAAAGCGCCGAAACAAAGAAGGTGAAACTGGGGCTCCACATGGACCACATCTCACATCTTGCGTGCCTTTGTCTATGCCTCAAAATAGAGGAAAGATTTAGAACCCAAAGGCCTCAACCAAAATAAACTTAAAAGTAAACTAAAATGAATTTGAAAAGAAATAACCCGACTTATTTAAACACGGAAATAAAAGACCTATTCTACAAATCACTTCTTCCCCAACATAATAATACAGATTTACTTATTTTCTCTAGACATACTCAAAGTAAAAAAATTTAAAACCTATAGAATTCCAAACTTTCTAATTTATAACCAGTGTTCTAAATTTCAAGCTAGCCTAGGTGACTGCCAACCGCACCGAAAAGGTGTTAGGCGGTCAGCCTAAGCGAAGCGAGAGACGCAAGGACCTGCAAGGACCATGCCTGAGTCGCGCGACGCCGGAGGAGTGTTAGGTGCCGGAGGAGTGTTAGGTGCCGCCAGAGGAGTTGCACGACGCCGGAGGAGTCGCGCGACACTTCCGACGCCGCTGGAGGCGTCGGAGGAGGAGTCGCGCGACGCTTCTAGCGCCACTAAAGGCGTCGCGGGACGCTTCCGGCGCTGCGGAAGCACCGCAGAGGCGTCGCGGGACGCCTCCAGTGGCGTCAAAGGCGTCCCGCCACGCCTTCGGCGGCTGCGGAAGCGTCACGCAACGCCTCCGGCGACGTCGCGATCGCGAGACAAGCCGCCAATCGGTAGCGATCGTTTTTTTATTTTTCCATAAGTTTAACTTAGGTTTAAACGTTTAATTAATTCAATCAACTCCCAACTTAAATGGGTATTTCGAACAGGCTTTTAGAAAGCCTAATTAAATTATCCCAATAATGAAAATCAAATTTAAATATATAAAAAATATATTTAAAATAAA
>JBBUKS010000008.1:2229541-2259588 GCA_038050645.1 Hedychium gardnerianum | reverse complement strand
CCAGGTAGAACACATATGATTCAACCTAGACATGCTCTCAATAGAGTTTCCTTAGCTTACTATCATCCCAACCCTTTCCGATGTTAGGTTGTTAAAATCAATAAATGCTTTTAGTCATTCTAAATTAAGCAGAAAATAAACTAAGCATGCAAATTAAAATAATAAATCAAACAATCATGTAAGTTTATTTAACAGGAAAAATTATTTTTCTATTAGCTCACCCTGGATCATAGCCTTGATACGGTCTATTTAGGTAATAAATTTAACCCTTGGAGAACCAATATTGGTTTGGTCCAACTTCATTAATCAAGTTAGTTTTAGGGACCCATGTTTGGACTCGATTTCTAGTAGATCGATTCATTAAAGACATGTATGACTTGTATTGAGTCTTGGCTGTGAATCTAAGTCCAGACTTGTTGTATACGGCTTGTTGAGTTCCAAGCACCATGTCAAGATACTTGGATCCCAATATGAACCGTTCGAACGAGCCTTTTAGTTCCTTAACTTGACTTTTCAATAGGAAATTCTCTTCCTTAAATTGTTGGACTTGAGTTGAGGTTTCCTTTTGAACATGGTCAGTTGGGAACTTGGATTAGTCTCCTCCTTAAGGGATTCAATTTCCTTAATGAGTTTCCTAACCTGAACATTAGACTTAGCCAATTTTCTAGTTAACTATGAAATCAAGTTATACAATTTTTCTACTAAAGCAGAATTTACAATGATGTTTAGTCCTTTAGAAACGGATACAGATCTATGACTTCTCTCATACTCGGCTTCAGATTCGAATTCGGATCCGGATTCGGGCTCGGACTCGATCTCGGCTACTTGTACTTGCACCGGTAATGCCAAAAAACTCGTTGGAGTATCTTCTTCTTCATCTGACTCTTCCGAAGACTCGGACCATGTTGCTTTCAAAGCCTTCAATTGGATCATCCTCTTTTTCTTTAGCATTTTTTGAACTAGGTTGACTAGTTCGGAGACGATCTTCTTGTCGTTTTCTGAATCCGATTCGCATTCGGATTCGGGTTTGGTTGAGTACTTGTGCTTCGGCTCCTTTGTTTTTATTTTCCCTACACACAAAACGATACCTTTCTCGGTGGGTCGTGCATTAGTATGCTCATGTAACTCAAATTCAAAAAACAACTCGTCTAATCTAAGAATCGAAAGATCCTTGGAAATCTTGTATGCATCTACCATGGATGTTCACAAGGTATTCCGAGGAAAGGCATTAAGTGCATACCTTATTATATCCCAATTCTCCATTTATTGTCCGATCGAGTGGAGTTCGTTAAGCAGATCTTAGATTCGGACGTGTAACTAACTTATCGACTCACCTTCTTGCATTCTTATATGTTATACAATTTACTTAATATTAAATCATGTTTACTTACTTTCGAGTGGGAGGTCCATTCATGTAGCTCGATCAGCTTCTCCCATAGATCCTTGGCGTTTTTAAAAGGTCCGATCCGGTTCAGTTCTTCTTTGGTTATGCCACACCGTAACATCTGAGTTGCTTTAGCATCAACCTTGATCTTTCTCTTTATTGGTTCGTCCATTTTGTCACAGGCGAGGGTTTTCCATCTTTGGTGGAGAGTGTGAAGCCGATTTGGATGATAATCTACATTTTCACCTGAGTCTTTAGGTGGAACTCCATCCGGCCCTTCCAGTAGCTAAAATCTTTGCCAGAGAAGAGAGGTGGGCGAGTGGTATTGTAGCTTTCTTGATAAGTCATAACAAAATCTCACACAATAAAAATAAAAAAAGAATGTACAAAGATTTGGTCTTGGATTAATAGTGCAAGAGAAGAATAACAAAAAAAAAATATTCACTCAAGTGGTGTTGCACCAATTTTGAGAAAAAAATACAAAAATAATGATGATAATAATAATTTATAATGAAACTCTAGGTCGAATCAACGCTTACTATTCCCTCAACGGGGAATGCGTCCTCACCTACTCCTCTCAGGAGAATGTATCTGTCGCCAAACATCTGGTCCTCCAAACCTGTTTGGACTTTCTGCTCAATATCTGACCTTGACCTCCGGGACTTCCTGCTAGATGTCTGATCCTCGACCCGTCTAGACTTCTGTCTGGTGTCCTCGACCCCAGGGTTTTCCGCCTAGTGTCCTCGACCCCTAGGACTTCTGTCTGGTGTCCTCGATCTGCCAAGTCTTCTGTTCAGTCTCTCTGACCAGAACTTCGTTGCTCAATCTCCTGATCAAGACTTCTTGTCTCGTCCAACTGACGAGGTCTTCTTTACCTAGTCTCAATTAGGACTTGTACCTTGTCTAAGTTTCCTTAGGACTTTCTACTTGAGTTTCCTGCTTACTCAGCCAAACTTATCAGATCACAACAAACCTTAACTTTGAACCTTTGTCATTTATCAAAATATAGGTTCGATTAGCTGGTGCTTCCAACACTAACATAACGTTCAAACTATAATATACAAGATATCCTTTTATCCAATACAGATGAGTTTAGATTCTCAATGAAATAGGAAATGACTAATCAAAAGGGCTAAGCAAGGATTGAAATCTCAAGCCAAGTCGGATTTTTCAGTCCCTGGTCAGTTCAAAATAATAGGAGGAAGAATGTTGGAGGTGTGCCGAAGAAGGGGAAAGGAGAGGAGGAAGAATTCCAATGTCGATGTCTGAGGAAGAGGAAGAAGAGAAGACAATAACTTACCTATTAGCTAAGATTTTGGTGCAAGGAGTCGACATAAAAGGAGGTGATGCAAGAGGAAGAAAAGTAGGAGGCTAAGACTTGTAATAGCTAGTCTCAACATGATTTCAACACAGAGGAACTGACATGGAAGGAGGAGGATTCAACGCCCCACAAGATCGTAATGTGATGGTGATGATGCTTACAAGATGGCAAAGGTTCTAAGGTTCTTGTCAGACAAATGAGGTTGTCCTCAGGGGGTGCCTCGTTGGCTAGTGGGTAACAGATTTGCTATAATGGGACAGGAATCAATTTTCGCAGGATGCATGCCCTCGGAAAAAAAACTCCTCCCACCCCTAATCACTTGGCGGTCGGCTATAAGCTGACCCCGTAATTTACCTCCCTTCACATAACCTGGGGACGAGCTATGAGTGACGCTTAGGATGAGCGTAATCATCTTTTGCTACAATTATTAGACAAATGAGGTTGATGAAATGTCAAGGTGAGTGTTGGTCTATTTGGCATGTTGGTCAACAGGTGGAACAAAATATTTCACCAGTATCAACCAACATAGAATGAGACTTAAAATAGTAGGGCTAAGTGATCTTACTGCCATAACCCATAAAAAATCGAAAAAAGAGGGCTTAATGACAAACAAATTTGCTAGGACTTGATTTATTTTCATAAGAATGGATCCACAAAGTTTATTAAAACATGTATCAATCATAATTGTGTTGTTTATAGTTTCTTTAATTGTTTATTTCAACAAAGAAAAATCATACCAAGGGAGAAGCTAAAGAAAAGTTTGGCAGAGATTAGCTAAGAGCTAGAGGTTAGCAATAAAAAGGTTCCATGTTGGCTTATAATTGAAGCTTAGTAAAGAAGTAATTATACAATGCACACTGTAGCTAAATTGGTATTTGAAAATGAAAATGAATTTGTAGGTATGCTTTGTTGATGAATTTTTTATGTCAATACTTTCAAATGTTACCCAACATGACGTTCATACTTAAGAGCGAGAGATATAGAATTACCTGCTTATACATAGCACAAGCTGTTTAAAAAAATAATATAATAAACACTATAAAATCTATGCATGTTAAGGTAGATACTCCTAGTTTTGATTAATAATGGAACCCTGGCACATATCTCGATTGGATAGCTACACTTAAAAATTATATTGATTGATATAAAATGACCTCTAGTGAGATTTGTCGATCACAAATTTATTGGAACTGCTAGAAATTTTAGCAAAGTGTTCAAGATCACTATTATATGATAGCACACAAAAAAATATCACATTATGACATGAGATAAAATGAGAACTGACTCAAAAATATGCTCCACCATACTTTCAAAATTCACACATAATAAATTTGTAAAAGAGAAACACTCATCCTTAAGCGAATCAAATTCAAAGGCAACATCGAAAGCCTTTACTTAACCTACAATCATTGAGTTTTTAATTAAACCTAACGAGTTTAAAAATCCTCTAATAACTTAACAATCAAAATCCTTTAATGAGCCCCTTGATGATGCAATCTTAAACAAACCTGTAACATTGTTGTGGTTGACGATAGGACCATTTAGAGAGGATGGGTGAATAGACAATGACATAAAAATGAAACTTTTACAAAATTAAAAAATTAGAACTCGAAGAATGTTCGTGTGTGGATGTTGCCTCACTTGAGTATTTAATCACATGAATTTCACATGGGTATTTGTGCACCCATACCAAGCAAGCAGCCTCAAAAGCTTTTAAAGAACAGGCTCCAGCAGCAAGTTTTCTAGCACCTCCAATCAATTGAAACAATCTTTAGTCAACAAATCTGGCATTTCTATTCGTTGCGTAGCCAACAATCTTCTTTTGGTTAGTTGACTAGGGAATCATTCTCCAGTTAGTTAGAACTCAAATAAAAATATTATATTCTCCAAACAGAGAATTTCCAATTGACTCCTGAGTCGACTATGCACTCTAGTTTTTTGAGACTTACCTCGAGTCTACTAAATGAGATGCTAACTTCACTTGGCTTGACCCCTCCTAAGCCTAGACAATGCTCGGAATCAAGATCAACCGCCAACTACAACCTGGAATCTATTGTTCCTTAGTTGAAGGCTCCCTACAAGCAACCAAGTAGTCACTATCCAACTTACACACATCATCTCATGATAATGCATACACACATAATCTCTTGATAATGCTGCTCAAAAGCAAAAGCTCCAATATTATTTCACTTGTACTCTCATAGCTCGCATGCTACCATGTCTTCAACGTTATTGATATCTTTTCACTTGAGTTCACCTAACATCAAATCCTCAGTACCTCATGTGCACCAGTCATTTAAGTTTGCTCAAATGTGCAATCCTTTGTTGCTCACCTACAAAGTCTAGCTTTGTCACACTACCTTACATTATGCCTTGCTCAAAATGTTCAACCCTTAAATGTTCCACACTATCCTTCGTGATCACCTACGAGCTCACCTCTTTATAGGTCATCAAAACTATTGAATCAATCGCATTTTTAAGAGGTAGAGAAAATCTCATACAATTAGATCTTATCCAGTGTTCTAAATTTCGGACCAGGCGGCCGCCTAGGTGCTAGGCGGCCACCAACCGCACCGAAAAAGCGATAAGCGGCCAACCTAGGTGGCGCGCTCGCTTTTATAAGTTTAAAGCCCTAATTAAACCTTCTTTAAATCTTTTTCTGCCTCTCATCTCACCGCTGCGGATGCTACTTCTTCGATCGTCTCTTCGATCATTCGAGGTAAGTTTTTCGCTTCTTTGTTAATTTTTGTTAATTTCTGTTAATTTCTTCTTTATTTCTTCTTCGATCATTCGAGGCGTCGCGGGACGCTTCCAACGCATGCATCACGGGACGCTTCCAACGCCGCTAGATGCATCCCGCAATGCTTCCAGTGGCCCCAGAGGCATCGCGGGATGCCTCCAACGGCGCCGGAGGCGTCGCGGTACTCATAAATTCAACTTAGGTATAAATGTTTAATTAATTCAATCAACTCTCAACTTAAATTGGGTAGTTCGAACAGGCTTTCCGAAAGCCTAATTAAATTATCTCAATAAAATATATAAAAATATATTTAAAATAAAAAAATTCTAATAAATTTTATTAATTCATGAAAATCAAATTTAAATATATAAAAAATATATTTAAAATAAAAAAAATCTAATAAATCTTATTAATTCATATAAATCAAATTTAAATATATAAAAATATATTTAAAATAAAAAATCTGATAAATTTTATTAATTCAAAGAATATTTTGTTTATGGTCATTTGGATTTTTTAGTAGTTGTGTAATTTTGAACTCATTTTAAATTTGATGTTATTGTGTTGGAGTTATAGTATGTGATTTATTATATAATTTATGTTGATACCATAGAATCCGCCTAGCGGTGCCTAGTCCCCGCCTAGGCGCTGGTCTGGCGCCCGACTAGCGTCTAGCGAATTTTAGAACCTTGTTTATAACCCCTCAGTAGTCCACATCAATAAGGTAAGCCCTAAACCAATTAGGGCAGGTAAAAATGCCATATCCAATGGAGACAACTCTTGAAAACCATCTCATCCATCAAAGTTGGAAATGAATTGAAATCTCTCGAACACAACTACAATTGATGCAACACAAGCAAGATTTTTATGCAACAGCAATCTTGCAATATATACATATATATATACATATATATATATATATATGAAGAGCAAGACGGAAACTATTATTGATTCATTGAATGAACGATGAAATGAAAACCTTTACTAAACTGATGGTGTAAGATTTGGACAAAACAGACTGAGTAGGAAAACATAAAAAATTTAAAATTAAATTAAAATCATACTAGCCAGAGATTCTATTTGGGACTAGTTGAGAAATAAGGCAATCAAAAGTAAAGAAGAAACGTCTTCAATACTCACTACGGCTGCATATATTTCAAATACCTTGAAGTGCAAGGGGTTCAGCATATGGATTCAATCCCTTGTTTTCCCATCATTTGAACCTCTTCTGGAGAAAGTATTTTGATATACCAAACATTATTCACAAATGATCTGCATTAGAGACAAATGAAGGCATTTAAACAACAAAGCATGTAGAAGATAAACAAAAAATTGTGGTGGACTTCATTAGTTACAAGGAATAAGCAGTTGATACATATCCAATAGCTCATAATGAAAACTTAGTCATTTAAGTGCACCATTTGAGTCAACCAATTACAGCATTATTTCACATAAAAGTATGCTACTTCAAAATTCTGTTTCTCTCTCCAACATTCATCCAAGACATATCTGTTACTCTACTTCCTGCATATAATTTCAAATTCTAGACTTTTGGGTTACCATGCACCCATGTCAACCTGATAGGATCATGGTAAGAGTATGAAGTGTCAGGCACCTCAATCTCCCTCGTTCCAATTCCAGACTTGGTAGGACATGTCTGCCAGCTAGATCAAAAACAAATGCTGGATATTCATATAGTCCAAGCAACATAACTTTCAAATCCTATCTACTGAGAGCACCTACATTAAAAATATGTGCTACACGTACAATCAGTCCTGAGAATCTATATTGAAAGTTCATGCGAAACTCCAATCAGTTCACTTTCTTTTCAATAAAAATAAATAAAGCAGACTAATTCCAGAAAAATCCGTCATGAGGTAAAAAAGACAGAATTCCCCTGGTCCAGGAAAAAAATGCACATGCTATGAAAATCCCTCTCCGCATGCATATTCTTAAAGCACAACATATAGAGTATGCACTTTTTAATCAATCTTCAAAGCAATCACTTAATATTTGCTAAGAAGCCTAAGCGTAGCATGCAAACACCACAAATAAATCATGAAACTTAGCCAACTTCTAAATGAATTAGAAAGTATAAACCAATAACAAATGCAGTGGTTTTGTATTCTAATCTGAAGATTACTAAAGATGCCTAGAACAATTTCTTACTCCCATGGATCATCTCCAAGGAGAAGTACATCATTCTCCCTGTCAATGAATACAAGCTGCCAGCCTGATCTACGAGGATCCTCCAATAGACCCTCAATGCCAAACATATGACCCAGCTCCATGCGCAGTTCATCATAGTTGCTGAACCGTGATATGTCCAATGACCTTCCAACTGATCCTGATTTATAAACCTGCATGGAGAATGCAATTGTCTGGGATCCAACTTAATGAAGTGGAACCTTCATCTGGATTGTAGCTCTTACCTTAACAAATGTTTGGGCCAGTGGACCAATCTCTCCAGCATTCTGCAGTAAGTTTGAAGATTCATCCAAATACCCATAGAGAGAGCTATGAACATTTGAAGCAACAAATGCAGTGCTAGATGGATCACTGACAGTTGGATTCATAGTTAACTTAGGAGCTGCAATAGAGCGGAAGAAGGATGGATCCTTGCTCAGCCCAAATGGTGCATGTTTATGGGTACTAGGAGAATTTTGAATATCATCAGAATTATTTTTCTCCATAAATGAACTATTGTTCTCCACAAATGAAGGAAGCATAACTTTAGTATCAAAAGGAGTCACCTGAGCCATAGTTTGTTTCAGTACTAATGGCTGCTGACTCTGCTGGTTAATCATGGAAAGACCAAGTTGGGAACAGTTGGAGAGGTCAGTGTTTCCTTCAGAATAAGCAGATTCTACAACACCAGGGACAGAACTTGATGGAACATTGGATGACAAAATTAAGTTTGAATCAGGAAAGATTGACCTTTCATAAAATTGAGAAGGCACACTAGACTGTTGCTGCTCATGATTATTACGCATTAGAAATGTATCTGCATAGGCATGTGGTTGTTGAGCCTGAGGCTTTTGCTGGTCATCATGTAATTGTTGCAACTGCTGGTGGGGCCCAGAATTTGCTTGGTTCTCCCGTAAATGTTGAGATTGAGAACTAACAATATGCTGTTGCAGAGCCTGCTGAAAATCTAGAAGAGGCATCAAATGGCTAGTGGAGCAGGGCTGTTGAATAAATTGAAACGGTTGTTGATTTTGTATCAATTGTTGCTTCAGAACATCATTCCCTCGCATGTCCTCCAAAGCAGTAGCAGTCATAGCTTGATATTGATTGAGGTCGCTCCCTAGTAACAATGGGTCAAATCTCGGTTGCATCCATGAGCTCATACCAAGTGATTGGGGATTGAAGGGCTGCAAACCTTGATCTCCAGACCCAATCCTCGTCCACATAAGAGCATTTAGTTCATCTTGTTTGGTCTCTAAAATGTAATAAAAATGCATAATAAGTGCTTAATTTGCAAAAATTGTCTAACTTATTTTTGATGCACCGTCAAATTTACTGATAATGCACACTATTTTCTATGATTAGTCGCTAAAACATGGATCTCATCTAGCATTCAGCACACTGTTAAATACTTGCCATTTGAGAAAGATTAGTGCAAGATGATAAATTCCAAACAATGAACACAGTTAACATTCTTAGCATCGAATGGGTTGCATGTACTAGTGGAGTTCAAATATTTACCATGAGGAAAGGGGACACCAAGATGCCAAGGACGCTTGAGCCTGAGCGGAAACAAAGATGGATACATAGGGAAGGTTGTTAGTGGTTCAATTTCCCACAATGAGACCCTCAGGTGTCTCTCACCTGTCGTAGATTCATCCCATCCAACCTGCAGTTACTAGAATGGTACATAAGTCCAATAGCAGCAAATGAACAATATAAAAACCAAAAATTATCCCTAATCAATATCATAATAACGTCCAATAAAATAAAGCATAGCCTTTTCAAATGTATTACTAGCAAATATCAGATAATATCAGAAATTACATCATAAATTTCTTAATTGTAATTTTTTTATAACCTCAAACAATCCATTTCTCGTGAAATGTGAGTGATTACTAAAAAAATAAAATAAAATAATACTTTTATAATAGAGCAACTAGCATAGTTTTAGGAGGATGCAATGTGAGAAAATATGGAAAATGGAATGATCATGTTCAAAATATAATAATTAGATTTTATAATTAGGCAAGTTGAATTGATTAGAAGAGTGAGGGATACACAGAAAGCAAAAGAAAACTCCAGTTGATGACTAAAAGCAAGGTCTAAAATTTTGATTTCAGCACCTATTTCAGACTCTAGTTGAAATAATATGGTATCGGTGTTGATCCATACCCACAAATAAGTCAACACAAGACAGACGATCCAGTCCAAATTTTAAGCCAATTTCACTTCTATGATCACCTCCCACAAGGCATATTTACAATAGAAACAATAAACATATCATAATCAGTTGAATTAATATTACATAATAATAACATAAGTACGCTCCTAGTCAATATAATTCTCATCTGTGTGAGATAGAATCAGAAATAATTAGATTGCATGGACAATGACAATATAAAGTCACATTGGCTCAACAAGCATGTAAGATTAAACAAGGGGCAACCTGATGTAGCACCAAAAAAAAGAAAAGAAAAAATGAATAGCTCAAAACATTAAATGAGGAAAATATTATTAATTGAAAGATGTCACAATACAAAGGGATCTTAAGCCTTTTTATAAGCTGACAATGAGAGCTCTAGTGCCTCTTGTTGGATTTTAGCAAATCAGTTAGGTGTTGCGTGTTGAGTTCTTCCAATAGACTAGTATCTTTTAGTACTTTCTTAGGAACTAGCATTATCCGCATATCGGCGACGTTCTTAACTATGAGTTGGTTGCACCAAGGGAGGAAGAACTAGAGCCAAAGTCGCAGAGTACAACTTGTGCGCAAATTAATAGACAAAGAAAGGAGTTTGAATGCCTTTGATAAGATATTAGATCCTCTATATTGAAAATTGAACTAATATTTAATTCAGGTGATAAGTCAACAATATAATCGCTAGGATACATTTTTCTCACAATGCAAAAAGTATTAGTGGAGCGGACATAAATTTTTTTTTTTGTTGTAGTTTTTGGAAAATCACCAAGGCAGTCATAATCTCCCTATATTATATTCATTTTATCTATCTATATAAATTTTATAAAATTGATTACTCAATGTAAATTTTCTACAAAGCGGCAGTTAGCTATAAAGTTGAATGTTGGGCTATGACTCGAACACACGAGTAAAAAATGAGAATCGTAGAGATAAGAATATTAAGGTGAATATGCGGACATATGAAGATAGACATAATAAGTAATGAGAACATTAAAGCGAAATTCAAGGTTGCACCTATATGTACTTAAATGGTCAATAAATGTTCCACTTAGGCGATGTAAAATTTATTATAAATACACACATTAAATGAGGAAGCGGAAAACCAAAGAAAGCTTGGTTAACAATGATAAAATAAAATAAAAATTATTTAAATATAAATGATGATATAGCAAGAGATAGAATCCAATGATATAGAAGGATCAATATAGTTGACCCCACCTAATGGGATAAGGCTTGTTGTTGTTGTATCGACATGCATGCTCGTGAATACACTTGGAAACTACTTAATGGAAGAAGGTGGAAGGTTATAGGAAAAGGAACAACTTAGTAATAGAAGAAAATAAACTAGGTGATGAGCTTTACACCCATAGACAATCAATAAACTTTAACCTGTAGAATAAATTGTAGAATTATTATATGCCATCATAGCAATGGGTAAGAGAGAATCTCAAATCCATAAATTTTCCCCTTGCTAGACACTTAAATAAATTTTCTAAACCATGATTAAGTAACTCAGTTTAACCATTTGTCTATGGCTAAAATGCGATGAAAGTTTGCATTGGAACTCAAATAATTTCCATAGGATCTTTCAAAAATAATTAATAAATTTGGCATCCCTATATGGTATAATCAATGTGGGTAATCTATACAATCTAACAACTGATAGTGTCATGGTGTCCTAGGATCGCTAGAGGGGGAGGAGGTGAATAGCATACCTACAAATAAAAAATTCTCTTTCTCTTGCTAATTGCTTAACAAGACCACAAACACATTAACATAAATAAATAAACATAAGAATACGAGAAGAGACGCAATATTTACTTGGCTCATAATCCCCAGGGTTACTAGTCCAAGGCCTATGTACTAATCCTCTGTCCACTAACTTCATCCTCTTCCGTAAAGTGTTGGAGGTGAAGAAATCTCTTATATAGATTAAGTACAAATCGAAAGAGAGGAGGTTTAATAGAAAAGTAAGAATAGATCTCTTCGAGTGTGGTTGTGGTCATTTGAACACGAGCTCCTAGCCTCCTTTTATAAATTTTGATCAAGGTGTTGTCGTGGCACATTCGGTCGATAGAAAAACTTATTTGATCGATTAAAAACTACTGATGTGGTAGACCAATCTCATCCACGAAGAGATCGTCTCTCATTGCTTCTACTGACGTGACACACTTCCGATTGACCGGGCATACCTCGGATCTTTGTTCTAGATAGCATCCCACGTGGCGTCCGGTTGCCTGACCCCGATTTTCGATCGCCCAATCCCAATAACTTTGGATCTGAACACAGGATCACTCTCCACGTGGCTTTTCAATGCCTGATCCCACCTTTCCGGTTGCCCAATACGAAGAGTTTATCCCACGATAATCCTGTTCAAACAAATTAGTTGATAATAACTGTGCATTGGTCAACAAGACCAATTGGTTTGGTCGACCGAAACTCCTGTTCCGGTCGCCTGAGCCTCCTAACTCAGTCGACTATGCTTAAGTCTGTCTAAGTTGAGTCTATTCTCATCCCGAGTACATATCACTCAACTCAACTCACCAACTTACCTTGCGCAAACTTCCTCTCGGCTTCTCGTCCCTCAGAAGCACCGAGCCCTTCCGGCTCACTCCCCATGTGTCCTTCTCGCTCCACCGAAGTACTCTTCCGCCAAGCTCCTTGTACCTTGGATGCACTGAGTCCATCAGTTCTATTTCCATGTCATCCTTTTTACTCGCTTGCATCTTATGTCAAGGTTTCGTTGTCTCTGATACTCCTCATCCTTTCTGATCCCTCGGATGTCTCACACCACCCTTTACCGTACACCATTGGATTTAACCCATAGGGTACTTTTATGTTCTCCTAAATCCCTGCACACTTAAACACACATATCAATAATACTAGCAAGGATTAACTTAAACTAATTTGATCAAACATCAAAACAACTATGGTTCACACCACTTGGGGTTCATCTCTCCCTCAACCGTTCAGGGTACTAACAACAACCTCCTTAAATAACAACTTAGCTATGTGAGATGACACATCATTCGTCTAATTGCAAGAATGTCATTTTAAAAAACATATTTGTAACCACTAAAATATAGTCTGACCTCAATTGGTTCAAGGGAGTAAGTCTTTCCATGGCTCATGAGGGATTGGTAGGGATGCATAAAGGCATGTGTGTTACTTAGTTTCCCTACTCTTTGGACATGTGCGACACTAGGATATGACCCTTGCAACTTCTTGTCTTGAAGATGGTTAACAGAACCTATCTAAAATAAGGGCTATTATTTTGTCATCTCAAAATGTCTTATGAGCCCTCCATGCATAAGAAGTTTCTAAGTGATGTTCAAAAGATACAGTGTCTTTAAATAAATAATAGTCCTTAATTAAAAAGTCAAACAAATTATGACAAATTATGATGGTTCCTATCTTAGATGTCTTGAAAAATTATTCGAAGTTAGAGCATCTAGGGTACCTTTAGGTGCTCAAATCTTATAGTTTCTATCCTATGTAGGGTAACTATGGTTCAACTCAATGAGTTAGCCGGTTTGTTACCTTCTTTAGTCAGTGTTTTAGTATGAAGGTGCATTCTTGGAGACGCTTAACCCATTTAACTTGTTTGGTGCTCAACTTTGTTTGCGGCTGGATGTAGCTAAATATTGGTCCAATTCATTTGGTAACTAGTATCACCATTACCTTAGGGCTTAGATAATAGAATAAACCTATTTATCATAGGTGGAATAGCGATAACGAGTCTCTCACTAAAAGGGCAATTGGCATCCTTCTTGGCTTAGGATACTTCCAATTCCAACCTTAAACACATCACAAACTACCCAAAATAGTTTAGAAAGGTCAAGATGTCCAAAACCAGGGCCATAAGGCCTTAGTCTTCCTTTCTTTGATTTTCTGAAAGGTTGGAGAGGCAGATTTAGTCTAGTGAAACTCTCATTTCGTAAAGCAATTCATGATAAGTACTATAATTCTCCTAAAGTCCCTAATGAAAAGTCTATAGGTTACAAACTATGGAAGCTTCAAGCCTCCTGAAGGGTGTGAAGTTGGGGCCAATCCTTGATTGTCTAAGTTTGTTAAAATGCCTTTTATGGAGATAATAAACATAATGAAAAAAAAACCTGGGTTGTAAAGAAGAACGAGTCTCCAGTTATTAAATAACTTCTCAATCTAAAGGGTCTCAAGGACTTCATCGATGTCTTCTAGATGGGTCTCATGCTCTTTGCCATAAATTAGGATGTCATTAAAATAAACTACCAAAAGGGCATTTAAAAGTGCTTAGGTCATTTAAAAGCCAAAGGAGCATAACTAACTACTTGTATACTCCATCTTGTATTTTAAAGGTGGTTTTTCACTCATCCCCTGCCCTAATTCGGATCTGATCATGCCCACTGTGCCGATTAATATTGGACCATTTGGCTTCAGCCATCAAGTTGAGCATGTCATGAATTTACATATGAGAAATTATCCTTGATGGTGTTTTTTTATGACACAGATGTCAATGCACATTCCATTCTCCACCTATCAACCTTTTTTGATGTCAAAAATACAGAGACAATACAAGATCTCAGACTTTCTCTAAGAAAGAAGTCCTTTGATTTGCCTACTTAGTTAAATGCACTCCTAATGATTTATTTGGTAGTATAGAAGGTTTACCAACTGTGATTTGGGAAGAAAGGCTATTGTATGCTAAATTTCAGGTAAAGATGGTAGTTTGAAATCTTCAGAAGAAGTTATGTCATGATAATCACCTAAGATGTTAACCTCAGTGAATGATCTTCTAATGAGGTATTGGGGCCAACCATCTTAAGCTACTAGGGCTAAGGTTTAAAACTCACTGAAAGAGAGAAAATATAATTAATTGGAGGATGTCTTGAGCTACAAGGGATCCTAATGCCTTTTATAGATTAAATTCTTTGTAAGCATACAATTTGGTTACCCAAAAACTATAATAAATTTCCAAATAAACCTAAAACCTCTAACAAACACCAAGTAAATTTAGATAGACTTCCAAATAATCTAAACAAAGTTTAAAGAAATCCTAACTATGTCACGTCCACAAATGGAACATAACAAGGATGATAAAAATATGATGGAAAGAAATAAGAAGATGAATGAGAAAAAGAAAATACTCGGTGCTCACTTGCGTTTCAAACCACTGTTGTAATTTGTCTTACTTGATATAAGTGGAATGAAAGCTTTTTTCACTCATTATGTTTTCCTTGTGCTGACTAGTTTAGGTTTCCCCGTGCTAACCACAATAAAGCAAGATGTAAATCCATGATAGAAGTGATTCAAGAGTCATATAAGCCTAAAAAAAGTTCGATAAAAGAATAATATGGATTTCACTATAAGTAGATGGGACTGGTATGGCTAGATAGCAATGTGATATAACACCAAGCTACCCTAAACACTCAAAACTCACAAAGAGAAGACAAAAAATATTATTAATCAATCGATAAAAATTACATGGGATGTTAAACCTTTAGATTAAAAGGACCATAAGGCAATTTTTTGTAAAATAACAACCTATTGGATTCTAAAAATATTCAACTTTAAAAATTTAAAGACAAAAAAAATTTAAGCAAAATTTACTTAAGAAAACCTATCTACATTATTCTCTCCTACTAAAAGATCTTGACTCCATCTAAAAGAGTCAAATAATTCGTCAGACTTTCCACTGCCACATATAAATGTCAAGAAGAGAACATGTTGAATTTCAACAAGAAAGTTAACAACCATTTGTCATAGTTTTTCTATGATCCAAGCATCTATATTAGGGAGTCCTTTTTGGTGGAATTTATGATTGCTTGTGTAACAGTAGCTCTCCTAATTTTAGGAGTCAAGTGCAACGAAGGAGAAAGAATTGGTGCCAAAATAACAAAAATACGACCTACAATCATGAAACAAAAAAGAAGGCTTGAATTCCCTCGAAAAGGTATAGATCCTTCATATTAAAGATTGAAATTTTTTTAATTCAGACGTTAAGTATAAGCATTAGGGATTTATTTTTCTCATAGTGTGAAAAGGGCATGGCAATCAACTGGACATGAAGTTTCCAGTCAGACTTTTTAGGAAAGCGATTAGAGAGCATACAAATAAGCATATTCTCCTACATTGCACTCTTCTGTCTATGATGTGCATCTACACATATTTTATAGTTCGCTACTAAGTGTAACTTTCCTCCTAATAGGCATGTATCTCTTGCATGCACTTTATAAAGCTCTAAACAAACTCAAAAGGGAAGAAACTGGTAAGTAACAATCAGGTGATTACTAGACTCTTACCTATGGATTGGTTAATAGAATTATTGTAAGCAAATCCCAAATACAAAAAATTTCTCCTATGAGACATCTAAGGAGATTTCCTAATCTATAATTAATAACATTTAGTTTATCAATCAATGTTAGATGAAATACCAATAAATTAGGTCCCACACAACTTACATAGGATCTTTCAAGAGAATTGAGAAATTTGGCATAGTTGCTTAGGTGCTTAACATGTATGACACTATGATATGAGCCTAACCACATAACATGTATGGCACTATATATGAGCCTAACTACATCTCCTCTCAAGGATGGCTAATAAAATTTATCAAAAACAAGACTATAGTAAAATGTTCTTTGAGACCCATACAAAAAAGTTCTGAAGTGCTCTTGAATAGGTAGTTGTCTTTAACCATAACACAATCACAAAGCTTCTATATTAGATATCTCAAAAAATCATCCCCCAAAGTCAACACATGTATCGCACTCATCTTTAAAGTGTTTAAATCTAATTATTTCCATCCTATGTAGGATGGCTATAACTAGGCTCAGTGCATTAGCCTAGTTACAGGATTCATAATCTTGCGAAGGTCGGTGCTTTCAGATAATAGTATCTCTAGGAGAAATTCAACTCACCTAACATATTCATGTTTGGCGCTTAACTTTTTATGAACTAAGTGTCTTGTAGTTAGAGTGCAGAATGAATTTATATGGTATATCACCATCATCTAAAGGCTTAGCTAATAGGGTAGAAATATTTATCACTCATGAGTTTCATTGTAGTCTTATTGTCTCATTGAATTTCTTGTTAAAGAAGGAAATAAGATGCCCTTCTTAGATTAGGGTACCTCCAACTTTGAACCCAAAGCTAGAGCTATAGCAAGCTATCTTGAATAGTTTTGAAAGGTTCTAGGATGCCAGACAAAAGGAGTCTTAGTTATAGTGTCCTTGATTTCCGGAAAGCCTAAAGAGGAAAATTTAGTCCAATGAATCTCCCCTTTCATGAAGCAATTCATGATAGAAACCACAATAGTACTAAAGTTCAAGCTTCTAAGGTGGTTGTAGGTTAAAGTTAATCCTTAATTGCTCTAATTTTGTCAAGATATGTAGAGATCCCTTACATAGAAACATGAACCCGAAGTAGAAGAAGAAGGGCAGAAAAAATGAGCATTCTAGCTTGGCATATGGTAGGTTAAAGTTAATCCTTAATTGCTCTAATTTTGTCAAGATATGTAGAGATCCCTTACATAGAAACAAGAACCCGAAGTAGAAGAAGGGCAGAAAAAATGAGCACTTCTAGCTTGGCATATGCTTTTGTCCGATGGAAACTAAGGATAACTCATACGTGTGCTCTAAGTAGGTGTTTGGAGGCAAAAAAAGGCAATGCTTGTGAACTATGAAAATCCATACCAAAGTAACAAAGAACCATTCCTACAAGCTTCCCTATACACTGGATTACAAAGAATACACTAGGTTACAAAGACATGAAGCAATAACAAGTGAAGTTGAGCATTTGTCAGTATTCAGTGCTATGTTTGCTAAAGCTATTTCAATTATTTTAAATACAAGAGACACATCATACAGATGCAATGGAAGTCATGGTGGAGAAAGATATAATTCAGTTAGATGTACCCACTGCGATCATGTTGGTCATCCTTACAGAGAATTCATCATTGGAAGTATCCCTGAAGGCCTGGACCATTAACAGTCAAAGGTAGAGCATTTCAACAGGGGTGTATACCTAGCTAATTCAGTTCAAGGTAGATAAAGACCTCATAGATGATAGTTTCTCTCTTCAACAATGTATAAACCTGAAGTATGTCTTCCTCAGCCTGCATCTTTCAATAGATCCTTGGCTTCTTGAAATCTAGATCACATGACTCAATTATCATGATCAGTCTTTTTTCCATATAACTTCTTTACATCAAGCTACACTCAATGAATTCTGTGCGACCGTAGATGGCAAAGGAATGAATAGCCTTTCATTTCACAATCTCCAAATTTTACCTTCATCATTGTTTTTGTTAGTAAATTAACTTCAATGATCAACAGAATTATGAGTGAGTTAATCCTTCTCAACTCATACATATGCATACTCCTTGCAAAGGTATTGCATCCCCGTTACAGATTCACAATAGTCTAGGTGATCCATCTCGAATAAACTTGAAAGAAATGGTAGCCACTCCAAGTAGTTTAATTGTACTTGAGTAGTTGAGTTCATGGTTTAAAATCTCGACCCATGCCGACATTTCGGTCCCGGACCGAAACGATACAGTCTGTACCCATATAGTTTCAATATTTTTTAAATATAAAATATATTAACTAAAAATAAAATATTTAATCTAAATATTTAAAAAATAAAATATTTTTTAAAATATTATATATATATTAAATTAATGGGATAATTTTATTAAGATTATTTAAATTATCCCTATTATAGCTAGGAGCTGATTGAAATTATTAATCTATGTTATTTATTAAACCCTAAGTTCCTAAGTTACTGCCTTCGCCCACGACTTGTTTCGCGTCGTCAATGACCATGGGACTCGCATGTGAGGCATCCGCATTGGTTGTTGGGCGCGCTACGCGTCCGCAACAGCCTCGGGGCCCTCGCCAAGCAGTTGTAGCGGCTGCTAGGCCTGGACGAAGTGTCTACGACGGCCACAAGCCCCGCATGATGTCTCAACAATGGCCACGGGGCCCGCACGATGCCTTTGCGACGGCCGCAAGGCCCACACACGCCTCCGCTACGGCCACGGAGTCGCGCGAAGCCTCCGCAGTGGTCGTGGGGCTCGCGTGAAGCCTCCACAACGACCACCGGGCTCACGCGACACCTCTATGATAGCCATAGAAACCGCGGGGCTCGTGTGAAGCCCCCGCGACGGTCATGGGGCCTCGGGGTGCGCGAGGTGTGCAGGTGTCAATTGACAGGCGGAACAAAATGTTTCTCCTATATCGGGCGGTATGGCACAAGATTTTAAACACTGGTTGAGTTTCAATTATTTCATTTATGGCCACAACACTTAACCAACTATCAATAAAAGGTGGTTCACTTTTTTGGTTACCTCATTTTCACATGAGGTCTTAGTAGAGTTCTGTCAAAGTAAACAAAATATTTTGTTAGTTATATTGATGTTGCAGAAGCAATTGCAAAACACATCAAGGAATCAGCGTGAACAATGGGTTTGAAGTTAGTTGTCCCAAAAGTACAAGGATGATTTTAAATGTACAAAGTATATTTTTATTATGAAAGATTATTCTAAGGCATTGACTCTATTTTTGGTTGTGAATCAAAATCCAATTTGATGTTCATGTTTGTACTATTAAGTATGATAATGCTCATGAATGTTTCTCATCAAAGTTCCATACATAAGAGCACTCACATCATTATTCATCAACCATCTAGTGTGTACTCCACGAGAAAGCTAGCCTCCATATGGCACCATGTTGGTCGGTTCACATGTTCAGTTTACAATGGCAGGCTCAGGAATTTGAATTGAAGATTGCTTAGCATTAGTTATTCATGGTGGCAAAAGGCGAAACGCTCGTCCCCAGCGCCCCCGTCAGCCCGTCCCAGGGCCAACACGAATCAAATGCTTTCTAGTTGACTAGCATTAGTTATTCAAATATTATGTAAGGAGGTCAAAATAACAGTGATTTTTTCAAAATAAATATGTATTGTATCCTAGTGTCAGCTGTGATTTCTTCAAAGTGGGAGCACAGGAACTTGTCAGGAAAAAGGTTCAAATTTAGGACACATGTTAGAGGGCATACTAAACTATATATACCTGCTTGCATACTAGTGCATAACAATGCAGCTAGAACAAGAAAAGCCACATGTCATTGCAAGAATAACTTAGAGAAACTTAATGCTTCAAAAGATGATGTACAGTATAAAAAGAAGAAACATGTGTGGAAGAAAAAGTGGAGAAAACCAAAAGTGATGTAACACCTAATCTCAAATCAAAACTCACAGAGCATTTGTATGAATGAATATCTATAGCAATGATACAAAAGGATCCACGTGGCGAGACCTTGGTCAATATAGAAGCGACGTAGAACAAAGTCAGATTCCGTCAACACCGGGGCCATGTGGCAGGTTTAGGACTCAGTCAACTTAGGAGCCATGTGGCAGGTTCAGGACTCCCGATTCGCCAACCTACCGAGCCGATCTGACCACCTGCCGAGCCGGTCTGACTCGCCGACCTGCTGAGTCGGTCTGACCCGCCGACTTGCCGAGTTGGTCCAACCTCCAGACCTCCAGGCATGCGAAGGGACACGGCGGTTACTAACATTAAAGGACACAATAGTTACTGTAATTTAAGGACATGGCGGTTACAATGACACCCTTTAATGACTCTTTAATGAGGTGAATCTCTTGGTTTCTCTCTCTATAAAGGTAAGAGGGGAAGAGGAGGAAAGAAAAGATCGGATCGATTACTATCTCATATGCTCTACTATTTCATTTACTTTACTGCATTTCTTATTATTTCTCTGCTTTATTCTATTATTTGAGGCTCCATGATGACTTTGGCATTGGAGGGACCTCACCGAGGTAACTCCCGGTGAGCCATGCGTGTTATTCTCCTCAAGAATCAAACACGTCGCGAGGAGAAGGATCGCCTAAAGTTGATTTGACAAAGCTAACCAAACTCAACGAAATTCAACAACACCAAGTTCTATGGGAATTGACCCATCCCTCGATTTCAGACCGGAACAAGCAAGAATAACTATCTCACAAAGAGAAGAAAAAGAATCTAATACAAAGATTAGTTAAACTAAAGTTTTGACTGAAAGATGATCAGTTTATTAACATGACACTTCTTTTATAGACTCAACCTTGTATATTAAGATGGCACTATTTTTATAGACTCAACCTCAAAGAAATAAATATTAAAAATATAACTTTCCCATTAAACTTCTATCAAATTAAAAATATCATACCAAAATAGAACAATTGCCAATCAATTCAAATTCCAAATTGATCACTTTTTTCTTTGATTCCTTGTGTGCATTAAGGAGCTTGCTAGTAAACTTATAGAAAGACAACGCAAACAATAAATTCATAAATAGACCTCACCATCTCCCAATTAACAATCATCAAACAATTCAAAAAACTTAACATAATAAACAGTGACCAGAGTATAAGATTTACCTTCACTGACCTCCAATGAGAATTGGGCCAACGTGCTGGATCCAAATCGCTTATGCTAGTAATTGTTCCCATGTACCTTCACTTAGTACAAATTGAAATAAGAAAAACTGTTTATACAAGGGAATCAACTTGGCTAGACTTCAGAATTATCCTAGTGTATTACAATCAAATGCAAAGAAACATAATATTTCACCTGCGAACACTGCATTCTTCTGTCTCAAAAAGCATTCGGAATCGCATACCAACAGAAACACGCATATGGAAAACAGCCTTGATGTACTTGGAAAGTGGAATCACAAACTCAGATGGACTCGCCCTGTATAAAAAATAGGGGAAATATATTTTAGTGAGCACCCTGATACAGAAAAGTGATATGTACAAACTATTGTAGTTACCTTGGGTTATAGAATACAGAAAAAGGACTGTTTGTAGAGGCAGCATGAGCTGCAGCAGCAAGGAGCCCTATGTGCATGCTGTCGCTTGATAAAACTGATGATGGCATCACAGTTTGTGGTCGACTTGCACGCCTTATTCCCAACAAAAGCTGATTCTTCTCATTCCTATATGGAAGAAAAACAATTTTTATTGAAAGAAGTAGAGAAAATTTTATCTGAAACCTCACAGAAAACAGAAGAAAAATTAAGCAAACCAGATAAAAAGAACAGAATCGCCGGCAATTAATCTCTTAGCACTAATGAACACACTCCAACCTGTGGTCAGGAGATGCCTTTTTGGTTGACCTGCAATCATCAGGTAAAAACTTAGGATGATTTAATAAAACAACTTATTCAGAAGCTAAACAGAGAGACCGGATTATTGCCATAGTTACAGCTGAATTTGAGGGGTCTAATAGTTATATCTCCAAAATTAAATTAAAGGCCTGTAAAACAATAAGTTGTTAACAAATTAATGACTCAGTTCTAGTTATTCCAGGAACTCAGTGGGGAGCAAAACTCAAAAGGATCTTTAACAAACAAAAATCAATTTCTCAATTTTGAAGAACTTGCCTAAAAATTTGTAAATCATCTAGTATCAAGTATGTCTAATTGATTTAGTTTCTCTTTAAGCTTCAGACAAGATCATCACATGCTGCATCATAATGCATAATTAGAACTGAAGATTATATTAATAAATATGACAAAGCAGATAAGAGGATTCTTGGAAGTGAGAGCATACCGAGTCTCCATGTCTTAAATTAATAAGAAGCAGATATATCAAAGTAAGATTAATGAAGAATGTCAATATAGATAACAAAAATACAGTTGGAGCATATACTTTTCCAAAGCAAAAGTCTCTTTATCATAAGGATGTCAAAGCTGCATCAACTCAGTAGCTTACAATCTCATTCTTCTCCGACATGGTCGTTGGAATCAACAAAAAATTGGTATTCATATAATCACATGGATAAGAAACGATTGTAACTTAAGTTATTCACTTCCCAGTATGAAACTTCCAAAGGAGGTCTCCTTTTATGCCAGATTGTTTCGTAACCAAAGGATTTGACATCTCTTTCCTAGTCAGAGGTCCTAATACATCATTTCTTTGACAAGAAAATCATTGTTTGTCTTGCCTTTTTGAATGGTAATAATAAGGGAAGTGGTAATCATGTAATATCAAGGGAACATCAATTATGCTGAAATAGTACAGGCTTTGTATGAACATTTTTCACATGTAAATAAAGCACATTTTATCAGTGCAACATAAAGCCACAAGAATCATACATCGATTTTCTGACAGCAGAAATTGCCTTAACAACAGAACATATGTTGCTTATTTGAGTAGTATTTCTGGTCAATTTACCGCAAATAAACTAAGACTAGAACTCCATTCCACTTACCTCGGTAAATGTGCCTGAACTTCCACTCGACATCATGAAGATCACGAGCAATAAGTTCCTGAGCTGGTGGCTGTTGGGAGAAATCCTATAATACAGTGAAGTTGCAACAATGAATAATTTAATTTCTCTGCTGATTCCAAAAAATTGCCATAGGAACAATGCAATTTGCTTTTATGTCTAACCAACGCACCAGTGGTGGAAACACTTTCTCAGCTGCACGGCGAGGCACAGAAAATCCTCCATGAGTGCTGGTATCACTTGCAGTTAATGTTTTGCAGAAATAGTTTGTTGGTTGCTTGCTCAGAACACCCATCTCGATTGGAAAATATGCATCTTTCTGTTCTTGCTGCAGATAATACAATTACATTCACAATTTTTCCAACATTAAACTAAATTGATCATAGGAACTGCTTATCTCGATTAATTTACCAGGCTTAAAGGTTGCAGAGTCATCTGAGCATAAACTTCGTCAGTTTCAGCATCTGCCTATAATTTGTAATATCCATTAATTCCATAGATTGTTCATTCTGAAATAAATCTTGACGTGTGACTAGATAATAAATTCATGAACTCACATGCATTGTTACATTGTGAAGTTGGCAAAACAACTGAGGAGGCAAACTTGGATAATTAGGAATATGTCCCTCAACTTCCTTGTTTGTGGACACCGCGACCTTAATTAAAGACGACATTGAATAAAAAATAATAGTATGTCAGCATCTACTTCTTCTCGCCGGTGGCAAAAACATTTTTTAAAATTTTAAAATAAAAACACACATTTACACAATTTTACCTGCTCGCTATGACCCTGAGGAAAGTAGACCACCCTATTACCGGCTGTCGGCAAACATACAAGTGGTCCGGCGCAGGCATGCCAGAGCTCCGAATTCAAGCATCTCTTCTCCTCAGCTAATATAACACCACGAAGACCAGAGTCACGTATGTTAGCACGACGACTAAACGAATACACAAGATAAAAGCGATTAAAAAAATACCTTCCTGTGCTTGATCGCCAATACCTACGGTCGAAAGCTTCATCTTTTACGGACCACTTTAATCAATACCTCACCTGCCACTTCATGGACCACAGAACTCAATGCCTAGAAGTGAAGCTCCCAAGAAGCAATGATGAACTAACCTAGGGTTTCAAAAGCTCTTCAAACTGCCAAAACAACGTCATTGCAGCCCTAACTCCGAGAAGTGGCGACTAGTAAAGACAAGCATCGCGGATGCAAGGCGAAGGCTGGGTCGACATGCCTAAAATAACTTAGAGCGACGCATTCCCCATAAGAAAGAAGTGACGCGAGCAAGCGACAACCTTCACGGCGCCGAACAGGGTGACGTCGTGGACGCGCATTCGTTGGCGGGGTAGGGAGGGGGGCTCATCCGAGCTCGGAGAAGCTCTCGTTCTTCGAGGTCTCCATGGGAATCCACCTCGCCCGAGCCCTCCAAGAATCTCTGAACCCAACGCAGTAAAGGAACAGAGTGGGCAGCGACGGATGGACGACGATATCATCAAATCAAGCAAGATTGCGAAATTTCATGGTTACCCTCGCCCGCAAAATTCAAATTAATAAAAAAAAAAAAATCTGCCTTCCACCTCATAAAATTTATATGCGTGACATTATAGTCGACATCGGATTATCCTGACGCCAAATCGAACGGATCATATTTCATTTCCTTGATCCCTTTATTTTGGTAGCTCATCACCGCGCACATCGTTTTCGTATCCGCCTGATCTTACCTTACTTGTCATTGGATGTCGACGGGAGGAACTAGCGGGCCCCACTTCAGCTCTAATCGATTTTTTCACAGAGACATGGCAAATAGATAAATTTCACAGCAGCAATCCCCTACGTCCAAGCGGGTGCCAATTGATCCGGACCGTTCCTGAGGTGGGCCTACCACTTTTTTGGTGTACCGAAGGCGGCGGTACCCACAATGTCTCCGTCGGCGCTGCAGTAGGGGCGCGGAAAATGAAATCTGTGATGCGACGGGACGTTTGTCCACTTAACAAAAAAAAAATTATTTAAAGACAAAATTTCGACATAAATATACAATAAATTTTATTATAAAAATATAAATCATCATAAAATAATAATAAAATAATTTTATCAGAAATTAATAACAAAAAAATTTTAATCCTCATATTTATTATAATTTTACGATGAAATTAAATATTCATCCCAATTTATGACGAATATTTAATTCATCACAAAATTTACGATGAATTCTTATATTCGTCACAAATTTAATTTATTTTTAAATAATCAAATAAAATTTTTCTGGAAATCGTTAATTGACCTAGAGAGCTCGAAATGAAACGAAACCAGTTCCTATGTGTTCGTATAATTATTTTAATCATATACATGTCCTCAAACATAATTTTGACAAAACTAATAATTTTTTGAACATGATTTATATTTTTGAGACATATTCATGTTAAAAAATTGACCAAACAAAAATTACCAATTAGGTAAAATTTATGTTTGAGGGAATGGATATGATCAGGAGAACTAAAGGAATACATACGAATTGATTTCGTATCATTCCGAAGTCTTTAGATCCATCAACCATTTTTAGAAAAAAAATAATTTTTTTAAAAAAAAGTCTGCGATAAATTCCTCGGATTTGTTGTAGATTGGCGACGAATCCGAGGAATTCGTTGCAAAACAATAATTTAAAAAAAAATTGAAATTTTTTAAAAATAATTGATGAACCTAGAGAGCTCAGAATGACACGAAATCAGTTTTCATGTGTTTCTTTAGTTCTCCTGATCATAACTATGTCCTCAAACATAAATTTAATAAAATATATTTCATTTAGTGAATTTTTTAAAATGAATGTGCTTGAAAAAAATAAATCGCGTTGAAAAAATTATCAATTAGGTAAAATTTCTGTTTGAGGGCATGGTTATGATCAAGAGAATTAAAAAAACACATAAAAACTGATTTTGTGTCATTCCGAGATCTCTAGGTCCATCAATTATTTTCGAAAACAAATTATTTTTAAAAAAACAATTCTACGACGAATTCCTCAGATTCGTCGCATATTGGCGACGAATCCGAGGAATTCGTCGCAAAATAATAATCTTTTTTTTTTAAATATAAATTTTTTGAAATGATTGATAGACCTAGAGAGCTCAATATGAAACGAAATCAGTTCCTATATGTTCCTTTAGTTCTCTTGATCATAACCATGTCCTCAAACATAAATTTAATAAAAATATATTTTATTTAGTGATTTTTTTAAAATGAATGTGCTTGAAAAAAAAACCGCGTTGAAAAAATTACTAATTAGGTAAAATTTATGTTTGAGGGCATAGTTATGATCAAGAGAATTAAAGGAACACATAAGAACTGGTTTCGTGTCATTCCGAGGTCTCTAGGTCCATCAACCATTTTCGAAAAAAACAAATATTTAAAAAAAACAAATATAATCTGCGACGAATCCGAGGAATTCGTCGCAAAATAATATTTTTTTTAAAAAAAAAATCCGAAAATGGTTGATGAATCTATAGACCTCGGAATAACACGAAATTAATTCCTATGTGTGTTCTTTAGTTCTCCTGATCATAACCATTGCCCTCAAATATAAATTTATCGTAATATATTGAGTTTTGTTATTTTTTATATACTAATTAAATTGTTCGAATACATTCGTTTAGGTTTATCTATTGAATTTGTCCGGAACTCTTTAAGTTCAATATATCTGAGAAAGGTTGATGGACCTAGAGATCTCGGAATGACACAAAACCAGTTCCTATGTGTTCCTTTAGTTCTCTTAATCATATTCATGCCCTCAAATATAAATTTTACCCAATTGATAATTTTTCAACGTGATTTATTTTTTTCAAGCACATTTATTTTAAACAATTTACTAAATGAAATATATTTTGTCAAATTTATATATGAGGGCATGGATATGATCAGGAGAACTAAAGGAACATATAGGAACTGGTTTCGTGTCATTCCGAACTCTCTAGGTTTATCAATCATTTTTTTTTAAAAAAAATATTTTAATTTTGCAACGAATCCTTGGATTCGTCGCAAAATTGCGACAAAATTTCCAACGAAATTTCGTTCGTCGTAAAAAAAAACCCTAAAATAACATATCTAGATCTGAAATTTACTCTTCTCCTCCAGTCCTTTCTTCCGACGGTGAAGGCGACGCGACCGGAGACGGCGAGATCTCGTAAGTTCTGAAAACTCTTTGTTCTTCCATTCTTCCCTGCCTGCCGCTGCCGCCGCCCACTGCTGGCTGTGGCCGGCGCCCCTGCTGGCCGCGGTCGGCGTCCCTAATTGGTTGCGGGCGGCGCCTCTTGTTGGCCGAGGGCGGCACCGCCTGCTAGCCGCAGCCGACGCCCAGTGCTGGCCGCAGCCGGCGTCCCTTAGTGGCCTGGCCACGGCTGGCGCCCCCTACTGGCCGCGGCCGGCACCCCCAGCTGGCCGTGAACGGTGCCCCCTGCTGGCCACGGGCGGCGGCCCCGGCTGGCCGCGGGTGGCGCCCCCTGCTGGCCTCGGGTGGCGCCCCTACTAGCCTCGAGCGGTCCCCCAAGCGGCTGCAGGCAGCGCCCCCTAGCGGCTATGGGTGGCGCCCCTTAGCGGTTATCGGCGGCCCCTATCGAGGTCTCCTGCCAGGGGCCCCTGTCGGGGTCCTACCGAGGTCTCTTGCCAGCGGTCGATAGGGTCCCCTGCCGACGGCCCCTGTCGGGGACTCCTGTCGGCGGCCCCTGCCGGGGGCTCCTGCCGGCGGCAGCCACTAGCGGCTCATGTTTGCCCGTGTCGGCCACGGGAGCCTGTCGCTTGCCCTTGCCGGCCGTGGGAGGCCCCCGCTTGTAGTTGACCTTTGTTAGTCGCGGTTCTCCTGAGATTGTTGATATATATTTGTTTGTTTATAGTTAAATATTGAATTGTTAATTTCTTAGAGTTGTTTGTGCAGATTATTGGATTTGACGTGTTTGGAGAGATCCTTGTTTACCTTTGTTAGGTAATATTGCCCGCCCTTATTTTCGAGACTGATGGCATGCTTGTTATTTTTATTATCTCATGCTTTTATCGCCTTTATTATTTTTTCTTCATTTGTATGTGAATTAAGTACATTATGTATAGTGTGTAATATAGTAGTTTTTAACATTATGTTGTAATATGTTAGAAACCGACAAAATGCAGAATAAATGAGTTGGATGTATAAAAAGAATTTACCTGAACATCGGAGTTTAAGTGATGAGTTTATGACTGGATTGGAATAGTTTTTAAATTTTGCATCTAATAATGTTGAATATATGGATGACAATAAGATAAGGTGTTCGTGCAGAAAGTATCATAATAGAAAATTTCTATAGTACAGTAAAGTTTCAGAACATCTGTATAGATTTGGTTTTACAATCAATTATTATAATTGGACATGTCATGGTGAACCGTTCATATCTGATGAGAATTATGGACATAATATACAAGTCTTTGTATGTGGGGATCAAAGTTATTATGATTAATTAAATTCATATCAGATAATGATATTTGATGCAGCGGGTCCGAATTTGATTTCCGAACGACATTGTGCAAGTTCTAGATTTCCTCCAACAGTTGAGCAAATGTTTACTACTTATGCTTCACCTTGGAACAGGTACAAGTACTAGGTCATAATGAAAATGCAAATAATGAAACATATCTCCAATTTTATGAAGCTTTGAGTATTGCAGATGAACCATTGTGGGCTGGTTCTGACACACACACTAAATTATCTCTCACCGCAAGATTGTTGAATGTCAAAGCAAAGCATAATGTGTCGCAAGATTACTTTAATGATTTTGTTCAAGTTATTGGAGAAGCATTGCTGCGTGATCACATATTGCCTCCTGATTTTTACAGTATGAAATCACTTGTGAAAGAATTAGGGTTTTCGATGGAAAAAATTGATGCTTGTAGAGATAGTTGTATGTTATATTAGAGACCAGATGAAAATGTAGATGCTTGTAAATTCTGTATTCAAGCTAAGTACAAGAGCACCAAAAGGAGTGAACAACGACATAAAGTATACAGTCAGATATTTTATTTGCCTTTAACTCTTAGGTTATAAAGACTTTATGTATCAAAGATAACTGCTAAACACATGACTTGACATGCAAATCATCAAACATAAGAGGGTCTAATGTGTCATCCATCAGATGCAGAGACGTGGAAAAATTATGATAGAACATATCCTGAATTTACAAAAGAGACTCAAAATATTAGGTTAAGTCTCTGTGCTGACGGATTTGCTCCATTTGGCAACTCAGGAAGAAACTATTCTTGTTAGCCAATTATATTAACTCTGTATAATCTTCCACCTAGGATGTGCATGAAAACACCATATATATTTTTAACATTAGTTGTGCCCAAGCCGCAAAATCTGAAAAAGTTAATAGATGTTTATATGCAACCGCTGATTGCAGAGCTGAAACAACTATGGGATGAAGGTTTTCCTATATATGATGTTCATACTAATCAGATGTTTGTAATAAAGGCGGCTCTTCTTTGGACCATAAATGACTTTCTAGCTTATGACATGCTATCAGGATGGAGTACCGTTGGGATCTTAGGATGTCCAATATGTATGGAGAAATCAAAGTCAATCAGATTGAAACATGGTAGGAAGCCGAGTTATTTTGATTGTCATAAATAATTTTTACAACCAAATCATAATTTCAGAAGGAATAAAGATGAATTACTAGAAATCAAATTGAAAGAATACCTCCGCTATTGAGATTAACAAGGGAATAAATTTGGTGGAAAGTGCATAACTTTTCATCTGTTGTTGAAGAGCTACATAGTACAACATATGAATATAGAAGTACATATAAATGGACTAAACGGAGTATATTTTGAGATTTACCGTATTAGAGCAGTCATTTGATTCAACATAATCTCGATGTAATGCATATCGAGAAGAATATTTTTGATAATCTGATAAATACAGTGA
>JBBUKS010000008.1:2179267-2193583 GCA_038050645.1 Hedychium gardnerianum | reverse complement strand
AGTTAAGCTCACTCGAATCCAATTCCGTTCTTCTTCTCAAGCAGGCTTGCTCCCGGCTTCTCGTCCCTCGAATGTGCCCGCGCGTCCTTCTTGCTCTACCGGTATATTTTTCGTTGCTCCTTGTCCCTCAGATGCACTGAGCTCATCGACTCATTTTTCGTGTCATCCTTCTCGTTTGCTGTGTCTTTCACTCGACTTTTTCGTATTTCTAAGTCTCCACACACTTAGACACGATATATCAAATATATAAAATCTTATTTAACTCGTTAATCAATATTAAAATTAATTCGAAATACTTATAGCTACATCGTGTAACAATTATTTATTAATTTTAACATATTGTAGCAAGTACATGCTAGGTATTATAACTACTATCTTAAATCCCAATTTAAGAATATTTCGGCTAGTCTATTTTAAATGGGATGCTCGTCCACACACGATGATTTGTCAAATGATGGACAAAAAGTATTATTCGATTTTTAATAAATATAAATATTACTTCAAATTATCTAATATCTCTTATTTAAAGATTTTTCAATTAAGACTAAATAAACTTTCATGATTTATCTCTTTTTAAAATCTATGAAATCATCAGACCGCTAAAGTCCCCAGCAGAGACAATCGATTACATTGTGCAAAACTAAATTTATAAAAAAAAAATCATATATATCTGGAGAAAGAGATCCGATTCTTACAAGTGGATTTCCACAGTGCATTTCGCAATGGCGTTGACCTGGGAGAATCCATCTTCTCGATTCCAGAGATAAAGATGAAGCCAACAACAACACTGTCAAAATCATTAAACAGCATCAAAAGCTCCGCACTGCCCGTAAGAACCACAAGGATTATCTTCCACCAAGAGAGCTCCATGGAAACCCTAAAATGGAGGAAAAGGTTCAGAGAAGACATGGAGTGCAATGCCGGTCAGGGTTTCTCTACCTGAGCAAGCAAGTTCTTCCCCAAATGCAGTTTCTCTTTAATTTTTTTTTTTCTCTCTGTTTGCTATCAGGTGTCAAAATGCTGAGCTTTTCTTCACCGGAAAACAAAATTGTTGGAGCAAAAGTGACATCGCAGGAAATCACAGTGCTCGAGAAGCCCAAAGAAGCTACTTTCGACCTCCATCTGTAGGATTCATGCATGTTTTTCCTTTTGTGTTCTTGCTGTTTCTTGATCGGAGATAGCTTCATTGTTGCAGCAGCAAGAGAGCTGCTCGATCGAGGAGAAGGTTGACCTCGACGACTCAGCTAATGCAGCAGATGTTTCCTCCTCTCTCATCCAGGTTACTCAGTGCCGACGCCATTGCTCTGCACGAAAGCATCGTGTTCATGTCGGCCAAGTTAGTGCTAACAGATGCATGGAGTTCTAGCTTCTTTCCTGAGAGCATTTCTGGTTCTTTCTCGAACTCTATCGAGAATTACATTCGAAGATTGAAGGTTCTTGAATCTGAATTTCTAAGGTATGCAAGCCAAGTGTTTTGCCATGAAATTGTCAGTATGAACTCAATCATTTCTCACATGATTTCGATCGAATTCTCTTTGTCATCGTAGATTCGAGACTGGCTATTCGGCACTAGATATAAGGATGGAGTGCCATGAGTTGGAGAAGCACGCCATGATCATCCGGTTCACTAGATTCCATGAATGCGAGGAGACAGATCGAAGTGCAAACAGTGGAGTATTTCAGAACTTGTTCCATGCTGCAGGCAGCGAAGTGCTTCCACAGAAACTCATAGCAGATTGTGCAGTGCTAATGAAGCTTCTGAAGGGGTTGCACATCCTATCGCTCTAGATTCTCTTTGTTTACTCCATGAACAAAAAGTGCAAATAGGATGAAGAAAACTGATGTAAATAAATAGAATGTGCATGTCTTTTGGAAGGGGGAAGCATGGGGTGGCTAGTCCTGTTTTGCCACAACCAAATGCCTCTTTGTATCGATATGAATCTAAACTAAATTCGACTCAGACAATTTGCTAAGGATGCACTCGTCCGTAAAGTCGCGGAATGCTTAAAAAACATACCTGTCTTTCAGATTTGTCAGTGCTAATTGAGCGTCTGGTGATAAAAAAATAAAAAAAAAAACATCACTTCGGACAGACAGGTGTAAGGGCAAATGTGGAGGGAGGCTCCAGTAAACAAACCCAAGCCTGTTCCCTGTATTGGCCGTGATATTTACGCCACCGCCTCACGCTCGATCCGCTGCTCCGCGGAGCGGCATAACGCCTTGTTCCCGACGTTCTCCAGGCAGTTATTTGACCGACACGTGTCCCATCCTGGAACACGTCCCTTCCCTCGCACCCAGATCTCATTCCCTACGCCTCTGCAAATAAACCACACGGCCCTCGTCCTCCCTCTCCCTCCCGATCTCTCTCTCTCTCCCTCGCTTTCGAATTTTTTTTTAGGGTTAATCGCGCGGGATTTCTTGCTGTTGTTTCTCGTTCTCTTGATCGGAGCTTCCGCAAGCTCCCCCTTCCGCCATGCTTCTTGCTCTGTCCTCGTCGATTATTCTCGTCGTGAAACCCTAGATCTTACCTTGTTCCGTTGGATTCCTTCTTTTTTTGTTCCTGGGCTGATGCGGCCGGGATCTTTGAAAGAAAGCTATTTCGAATCGCAGTGACCGTCCTCGAGCGCGCCTGCCGCTGCGGCAATTCTCAGTGGCTCCACTCGGCGTCTGTTGGTTCAAATGCTACTGAAATCTAGGGTTTTCGACAGCGTCATCCTTCGGAATCCATTTCTGAAGCCATTGGTTCTGGACATGATAATATGATTGATTGAACATGAGCGATGGTGGCAAGGAGAGTGAAAGGGATCATGGGAGCAGGTCAAAGAAGGATCAGTCATCAGCGGGATGTGACGAGTTTGGTCGCGCTGTTGCCAAGGTTGCCGTAGCACAGATTTGTGAGACGGTTGGTTTCGAAGGATGTAATCTCTCTGCTATTGATGCTTTCTCTGAGGTTGTGGTCCGGTACATCTATGATTTAGGCAAAAGTGCCACGTTTTATGCTAATTTAGCAGGGAGAGCAGACTGCAATGTGTTCGACATCATTCAGAGCTTAGAGGATTTGAGTGCGCCGTTGGGTTTTTCTGGAGCATCAGATATACATCATTGCCTTGTTGGTTCCAGTGTTGTTCGAGAGATCACCCAGTACGTCAACACAGTTGATGAAGTTCCATTTGCTAAGCCCATTCCCAAATTTCCTATTGTGCGGTCACCCAAGTCGTCACCGAGCTTTGCTCAGGCCGGGTTGGAGCCAGCGGGAAAGCACATACCAGATTGGCTTCCAAGGTTCCCTGATCCTCATACCTATGTCCATACGCCAGTTTGGAACAAAAGAGCCACTGATGCAAAAGCAGACAAGATTGAACAAGCAAGGCAGCGGAGGAAGGCCGAGAGGTCATTGTTAGGGTTACAGCAACGACTTGCTTCCAATGCTGCAGCTGGGTTTCAACCTATCAATGATGATGGTACCAGGAAGGGGAAACAGGTTGTTGCTAGCACTAGCAATCCTTTTCTGGCTCCACCTTTGACATTCGCTGAGAAGGAAGTATCTGAAGTTGTTATTCCATGCGAAATAGATGAAGGCAAGAAGTTGTCAGATGAAGACAAGAAGTTGACGGCCGTTGAGACTTTTGCTCCCATCATTGAGGCAGTGAAGTCCGGCTCTCTTGACTTGGATTTGAGTGAGAAGAAACCATTACTTACAAGCAGACCTACTGTGCATTTTAAGATTGGAGTTGACAAGAAGTCTATAGCATCGTCATTAACTGCTATGAATCCTAGAAAGGATGCGTGGCCTTTCAGGGATGAAGAAAAGGATGACAAAAAGAAGAGAGCAGAAATGATACTTAGAGAAGCTATGGAGAAACCACATGACCTTGCTCAGCTTTAAAGAACATTTAGACAAGGCTTGTGGTGCAGAAATGTAAACAGAATTTCTTGGCAATTCAAATTCGGTGGAAATTTGAACTTTTTTTTTTTGTTCGAGTGGGTCAAATTGGTTCAGAAATCTTAGGTATGTAGACTGTAGGTTCTTTTCATTCACTCTTTATCACATTTTTGTTTCTCCATTTGGAAGCTGAGAGAAAAAGGTTTACTACGATGTGAAATGACTTCAGTCATTTTCTGTTTGGTTCAATCTAATTGATGTCTGATTTGACTATCAAAGCATATAACCCAGTTGGTTTAAAGAAAAATCAAGCTATAGGTTAATACTTTTAGTCTTAACTGCTAGGCTCCTTACCAACCTGTTTAGTGGCTACAATAATGTTATATGTGAGGACTTGTTTACATGATTCGAAGACTTTATTTTATCACTGTCTATTCTCTAATTTATAACCTATTTCTTCTTGCAGCAAGGTAGCACAATGGTCCTTGCTCTCATATATTACTTTTAGTTCTTGTAAAATTCATCAGGATCCTAGATGAGTTAATGCATAATATGCGATGCATTTCTTATAATTGTGATGATCATGCATGCACAGGAAGCTAGTCCCTTGTGTTTTTCTTTGCAAAACTCAGTTGTTAGCAATATACTAAGATGACAAATCTGCCAGTAGAATGGGGTGATGGAGTTTCATTGTTGTGACAGTGAACAATTCTTCTATGCCTAATAAATTCAAAAGAAATGGTTGAAGCTTCATGTGAAGCTTTTTTGGCATTTTCTTGGCTTGAAGTGCCGAAAGTATGGTTGTCAATAATATGCTTTTCTTTAAAAAGATACACATTATTGTTATATGGTATTGATAGCATAATATGATCAGTGGAGAATATTGATCGTGATTGTAGGTTAATATCTCAATGTGTCTTTAAATGCAGAACATTGTTTTTTTATTTTATTTATAAATCTTGGTGCAATCAACTCTGAGTCTCATGGTCACGACACAGTAGCATCGCAAAGAGGTAAGACTGCAGCATTATGTAAACAAAGGAAGATATAAATGACTTCAACATGAGATGCTTTCTTTTTCTGCTTAGTTATTGATGACTTCATCCTCATTGTCACCTTAGACTCTGAGTTTCTACATGATTGATTTTCTTATTTTACATTGTTTGCCCATTCCTAGATTCCATCCTCCCAGTCTCTCCAGTTCTACATTTAATTAAAATTAAATCATGTCTTTTTTTTATGTTTTTTATATCGCTTGGCTTAATTTTATTGAGTCAGATTTAATTGTTGTGATGAATTATGTTATTTGTTCCACAATGATATAAGATATGATTTATGTAAACTTGTTTTGAATTGAATCATATTGTTATGATTTTTTTGTATTCGATTTATCTGAATCTTGAATCGCAGGTTGAAATCATTAATCTTGTGATCAAGTGATCACAATAACTATATCCACAATCTTCAGTACAATCATGTTGTATGCCAGATTGTTTGATGTTATCATCCTCTGAATCCTATGAGACAGGAGTTTGCCCAATAATTTTATACGGCTGCATGGTGAATACCTCATGGTGCTAATTTTTTATTTGTGCATTCTCATGTTGATGTATGTCTTAAAAGTAATCAAAGTTGATCTTCACACTTTGATAATTTTTTCTGTTACGAACCAAACTTGTTTGTAGTCATCTTACAATGTGAATCATGAAATGGCATCTCGTCAGTTCATGGTTTTGCAAGAGCTAGCTACATCTTAAAAGAGCAACTATGTTTGTATGTTCGTACTCGCCTTATTTTGTGTTTAGTCGGTTTCTTGTTGAATTGTGTTCTCAAGTATGCTTAAACTGTGTCGAAAATGAACAACCAGCACTTTAATACTAGTAGCATTAAAGTGTTCCAAGTATGTTCTTGTAGCATTCAGGTTATAACTGAATGAGCAAGGGTAGAAGCATGTCGACAACCAAATTGAGAAAAACATGGGCAGTTAACAAATTACATAAACTTAGTAGTGGATACATTTACTAGTTTACAACCAGTAAGCATTGACCGTTGCTCAATAACGATAACCAGGTAGTAGCAACCGAGTCACAGTTATCAGAAACAGAACAACTACACCTACGAATAAATACAGCCTCTACAGAGGTAGACTACATGGTTAACGACATCAATGAACGCCTAAAATACATGTTACATTTCATGAGAGGAGCTCAGAAAGGCCAACTAACTGACAGGTACGACAGTATGTGCTAGTTCGACGTGAATCAAACAACCTTCTGCTTCTTTGCATGCTTGTTCTTAGCTTTTGGTTCTTCTTCATCGTCATCTTCTTCAGCTTCTGCCAGTTTGGTCAGCTCCTCCTGGATCATGATCTTTATAGATGCTTTTTGCGGAGTCAGATCGGTTTTGTAATGACCAGCTGCTAAGCAGGAGAATTGCCGCAATTGTGTTACATTGTATTGATGTTAAATGCAATAAAGAGAACAAAAATCAAAAAGTAAATACCTAGCCGCTTCAGAATGTCAGTAAAAGTTGCCTGAAACAAACAGTAGAGCAGCGTCATGAAATTATGAAACCAAACTAAGACCAATAGTATGAGAAATTTGACATGAAACTTGTTGCATTGTTAAACAAACATCATGGGTTCGGTAAAATCCTGTGTACTGTGTAGGCAAATACTGAACAAATTTCTAAGAAAAATTTAGAGTAGGAATGAAGGCCCACCAATATCAACATCTCTTGAGACTGACTAGAACAACCTAGGAAAAAACTGCCTATCTCGAATATATTCTATCGACCAAGAGTTCCAATAGACGAACATACTAGTAACATAGCTCTATGTTTAACCGAATCACTGTGGGACAGTGGGGGAGGCTGTAGCCCATTGTCAAGTGGGTTTTGATCCCAAAACTACACTATTTGTGCAAGAATTGTCACTTTTGGCCTGTATTCATAATGAAAACAAAAACAAAAATACTCACTGTGTTGAAGTCAACTTCTTTCAAAATTTCGCATATTTTCTTTCTCAGATCCTCTTTGCTTGGCTGTGGAGTCTCTGATTTTGCTTTATCTTTACCAACCTTTTTACCTTCATCAAAAACAAATGCATTTCAGATCAAATTCACCCATAAGTAATTGCAGTGAAATCCAGGAGAAATTTATCCAACTCAAAGGTCTGATAGTAAGGAAAGATAGTCAATTGAAAATTTCTGGAAAAGAAGAAAAAGGCTGCCATTAGATAAACAACCTCAAGATTTCCTAAAGGAAATATTTTTTATTTTCTTGCAAAACCTATAAATAAAAACAAAAGATATAATCAATTGAACAGATAACTGTAATGAACAACAAATAACCATTGCCAAGCCAAGGAACAAGGCTATGGAAAACTCCTCTAAGATCAAGTAACCAAAATTACCATTGAATTTAACCTGATGAAGGGAATTGTTTTTTTTAACAAATGACCAAACATCCTTGTCATGCTTGTCATGGCCTGACCATAATCAGCGCATGTCACACTTAGCTCGGCTATGTTTGCAGGCCTGTGTGAGATTGCACTGTTGCAGACCGTGCATGCAGAACCTGATTGAAACCGGGCTATCAAGGCTGAACATAGCCCATTGGCATCTCTTCTTCCACTGACCCAAATGTTGGTAAAATCTTTCTAATTCCATGTTTGCTTTGACCAACACATGAATGGTAGGGAAAATCAAGTTTAAAAAAGTAGTACAAGTAACAGAAAAGGTTAGTACAAAGAAAAGCATGCAACCACTAGTCAGATAAATTGTACTGCTCATCATATCACTGCATTTTCAATGATATAGAACTCATGGCTGACAGCTTACCAGTATCCTTCTCTTTCTTTGTTGATCTAATTGTCCTTTTCTTCGGTGCATCAGCTGTTTTCTTCCTGGAGGAGAGCTTTGCATCATCATCATCATCATCATCTGATTTTGAATGTTTGGAAGATAATGCTTTAGGACTCTTGGTAGTTGCAGGAGCTGGCTCTCGCTTAGATCCAATCCCCACCCTTTCCTTACTAAGGGAATCCTTTTGTTTAGAAAGTTTCTTCTTGTCTTTATTTCCGGTTCCTAGATCCTCTTTTTCAGGTTCATCTTCTTCAGAGACTTCGTGAGTTGCATCTTTCTCGTCCTCACTCTCCAAATGGTCAACTGCCTTGTCTTTATGAGGAATACTATCATTAACATCATCCTCATCATCCGTTTCTGGTGCACTTTTATCTTCGCTCAGAGAGTCCTCATCTCTGATCTGCTTCTTCATATTAAACCCAAGAAATCATCATATCAAAAAAACTTTAGCAATCATCACAACCAGAGTATATGAATAATTCAATAAGAAACTAAACAGAATCAAAGAAATATAAACTATTGCAGGAAACACAATAAGATAAAACCTATTGCAGAATTTGTAGCCTCTTGTACAGACCTTCCTATGTCGCTTTGAATATTTATCTTCAATTCCCTTTGATAAACTTCCCTTGGCCACTCTCTTACGTTTTCTGGATTTTGTTGATTGCTACAAAGAAAAAAAAAGGAACAGAGACAAAATTAACATGAACTGTTTCAGAGACAAATGGATAGCCATTTGATGAATTCAAGAAGCGTCAATCAATGCACAATCCTAATAATAAATAAAAGAACTTGTCCACGAACATTAAGATACTAGATAAATAAACTATATGGAAATTCTGATATTCAGAATTATTACTTCAATGTTAGGGTGAGGAGCAACCAAGAAGTCCAATAGTTTTTCAACAAGTTCTTCCTGCAACATGTCAACCAGATAATAAACATGATGATCAGAGAGTATTTCAAGAGAAGCCAACCTAAAAACATTATCATCGTAGATTGCAACATTAGAAGCAGAAGGCACACCAACCTTTCTAGAATTTGCTTTAGAAGCAGGAAGATCAAACAGATCACATAGATCCAACAGTGTATCTTTTACATATTTGTCAAGTTTCTCCTTCATTTTAGCCCTTTGCTTTTCCTGGAGGTATAAGTTTAGCTTGCAAGGAAAATCAGAAAATCACCACAAGAATAATCATTATATAAGTTATTGTGAAGAATTAAAATACTTACATCACTTTCATGCCATACAAAACCAGAAAACTGGAGAATATGATTTTTAAAATTCACTGCCTGCAATAAAAAAAATACAAACAATATTCAGAATTGCATCAGCAGATTCATATACCTAACTGCAGCAAAATAGCATCTATCTGGAACTGATAGCACTTGTATGAACAATCATTTTGTAGTGGCAGTAGACCAGAATTATTTTCGGATGGATACTCATTAGTGGGAGGAATGAAAACCTTTGATTTCTATCAAAAAAAAACCTCAATAACCTAATCATATAAAGAAGTAAGTAACACAGATCGATTTACTACTCTGTATGAATATTGCACAAACATTGATAGAAATCAGAATAACTCAGTTCAGAAAGAAATGAACATCAAAACATTCTTGTACTTTTGTTTAGTTCAGGCTCATGTTTTTTGTTTCAGCCGCCTGACTAGTAGTTTGTGTGATCAAGAAGGAAGAGGAAACAATGTGTGTGTGTGTTCTATGGGCCTGTAATATCCTACTAGTTTGAAAAATAATGCAAAGCCAAGGCAAAGGAAACATGGCGTAGTTTAAGAAGAGCTTCATTGGAGTTTATGAGCAGTCATGTCTTATCTTAAGTTTAATTATTGGTTCAAACAAATAAGAATCGGAGTGTGTTTATGAAAGTTATGCTGCTCACTTAAATTGTTGTTGCTTTTAAGGTTAATATGTAGTTGGGCAATAACTTTTGGAAATTAAATTTGAAGCCAAAATCATGGCTTCAACAAAATAAATCATAAGAGAACCTCATGATTGACAATCAAAATCACCTAATTGTGGGGAAGAATAGAGAACAGATGGAAAAGGGCTCTCAAAATATTCATAGGAAGAAAATATACGATAGTTATATTCTAGATTGAGTTACAGTCTAATCTCTCTACTTTGTTGATTGGTTCTATATGATCTATGAATATTGGTACAAATTTTTTATTACTTCATTAAATTGTTGATGTAGAGAATTTTTCTTTTTTTGTTTTGCAAACAGTTAACAAGGACATGTGTTATTCTCAACTATTTCGAGACAGTTGAATGGCTATATCATCAATAATATACAATCGTTTTAAATCACTTTTTAATTGTGTTAAATAGTCTTCTATGGTCCCCAACAACACATCACATTTTCAACTTTAATTGATTTGATTTGTCTAACTATAAAATTATTGAGCGCAATACAATCTTATTTTTCTTTATTTTCCATTTATAGAGTTACATTTAATTGCTCTCAAACTATCTTTCATTTTACTTTGTTCATTCTGATCTCATTTATGATAATTTTATGTAGGTTTTGTTTCCAAATTGCCAAAGTTGGCATATAGAATGTGATTTGGTACCACCGTTTAATAAACTTGATTTTTTTTGCCTCAAGGGGCAGACAAGGATCCAAAAAGATTCAAATCTACTCTCTATTTCATCTGTTCAATCTTATTAAAAATATCAATGATATATTTTGTTTTAATTAAATTGTAGATCCAACATAACTAAAAACCCTTGCATAAATTTCTTATCGTTCATCTTAACTAATCTCTACTTCCTTCTAATAGTTGAAACTTCATTTCCAATTTTAGTTTTATTTTAAAAAAAAAAATCTATAGTTTCTCCCCAAATTTCAAAGTCATTATATTTACTCTCAAGCCTCATCACTGAGCAGTATCTTCCTTATAGATATATTTTAGCACAGACAATTTATAAATATTCTTTTATAGTAGAAAGTTCTGATTTGTGACCTTATTGCAAGAATGATATTACAAGATAATTCCAACAAAGTAAGAAACCAATCTCTCATTTTATATGCATCAATGTTCAATTTTTATAAGTCTCAATTATTTGATGAAATTCTCCCTATATCAATTTGTTTCTGTTTATTCATTCTTTTTGTTTCCTTTGAAGATAGCATGCAATTTCATTTCTCTTTCTTTGGTCTTGAGGCCACTAGTATACAATATAACAAGCTCTTCGTAGCAACAATTTCAAGTCAAGCTGTAGAGCACTCAAGCAACACTAAATGATTATAGAGGAAATTTGACTACAATCAATGCATAAAACAATTAGCAAAATGAAACTTATTCTGACAGCAACCTAAACTATTACTTGAGCCCCAAAAGTGTGTCAAGCCTAAAGAAAAGGTAGCAGCATCCAGAAGGAATAGCAACATAATATTTAGAGGTGTAATAAAAAGTATAACAATTAAATATCATAAAAGGAAAAGTTACCTTTCCTTTCCTTCCAAAAAGCGTCTGATGAATTAATTTAATATCTGCAGGTTTCTTCCTAGCTAATTTGTGGGCCACTGTAAAAAAGAGGCACATGTGTTGAATATCAAAGTCAGAACATACTTGGATATTCAGGGGAAAAAAGTAAAGTCCATGGATGACCAATCCACCATTGATGATTAAATTGAAGTTAAATCTTATCCAGGAGATATGCAAATCAAGTGCCAATCAGGAAGAGTTTATGATGTTTCTGATTTAAGATTTTTAAATTAATGCAAAGCCACTCAATAAATAATTATAATAAATAGTTAACATAGACAAAGGAGTGAGAACTGGATTTGAAGCATCTAATCAAGTAATAATGAATCTTACAACTGAGAAGCAGCTCCTACATCCTTTATTTCAAGTTGTCGCTGACATGACCTGATAAATCTACTGTACCAAGGGGTAAACTAATGAACAGAATTCTAAGGGACCAATGAAAAGATTCAATGAAAATGTCACATCTATAATAGGACAAACCAAATCATAGACTGTATAAGCAGGGGACAATAATTCAATAAACTCCTAAGAGAGTCATTATTATCTGTAGAAAAGATTTTTATAAGTTCAAGAATTATTTTGAGCATGCCAGTTACTAAACAAAGTCATATAGAGATTGAACATATTTAGCAACTCATCAGTTCATGCCATAAACAGTTCGTCCAAATAAGAGAAATATTTATGATATAGAAAAGGGGAAGATTAAAAAACAAAGTAGAATAAAACTAAAGACTGATTTAACGAAAATACCAAACTTCTAGGTATGAAATTATAACCAAGATAAATAGAAAACCATACCACTTGGTATATCCTTTAACGGAGTCCCCCGACCCTGTAACCAGAGAGACCATCATTCATGTAAAATATCAATCTCAAAATCAAAATAAGAAACCAAATCATTAGTAGAGCACCTTTTCAACTTGAAATTCCCTCGATCTCTCTTTTTCAATAACTTCTACCAACCTCTCTACAGTTTTTCTCTCACGTACAGGGCGTTCCACAGATGAAGTGATTGGACTACTAAGTAACTCGTTGAATTTTGTCATATTATCACTTCCTTTGCTCTTTGTCTTTCGCACCTGTGATCTTTTCCTCTTAAACCCTACAACTTCCTTACCCTCATCCTTTATTTCAGTATTTCCGTTCTTTCCTCCATCAGAATCATTTTCTCCTTTTGGTTCTTGTTCTACTCGTTTCTCTTCTATACCTTCCTCACTTTTGCCAACATTTGATTCTACCATTTTCACATCCTCAACTGGCATCACTTCATCAGCTACTTTCACATCCTCAGAATTGGTAGTACTAGCAATGTCAGTCTTCTTGCCTTCTTCCAACTCCTCTATATCATTTGATTTCACTGTGTCAGTGGTCTCAGCTTCCACTGCTTCATTGCCTTCTTCATCATCCATTTTCACATCCTCAGCAGAAATATTTGCGTCCTTGGTCTCTTTGTCTTCTTTTGTTTCTCCTGTATCATTTTCTTCTGACACAATAATTGTTTCCTCAATCCTGGTCTCTTCATTTGATTCTTCTATTTTATTTTCCTTTTCCATAGTATTTGATGCCTCGATCTTTTTAACTTCTTTTGATTCTTCAATATCAGTCTCTTTTGCTGCGGTATTTTCTTCAATGTGCTTCTTCTCATCAACAACCTCCTTTTCAACACTTTCATCTTCATTTCCCTTATCTCCAGAATCTGGAACAACTTCTTTTGAATCTTCATGATCCATCACTTTTGCTACATCTTCTTCAGTGTGCTTCTTCTCTTCACCCTCCTCCTTTACATTACTTTTATCTTCGTGTCCCTTGTCTCCAGAATCTGGCACCACATTCTCATGCTCCAGTGGAACAGATCCTTTCAATATTGTGGTTTCTTCACTTATATTTGTAGTTTCCTTGTTTTGTGAATCGAAGGCTCCACAAGTTTTATCTTCAGACAGCGGGGTAGAGCCATTCTCCATCACAGTTTCCGCTGCATTGGAGGATGGTTTACATTCTTCCATCCCAAAAGGTACAAATTCTAGAACCGTAGCTCACAGCCAGTCCAAAGAACCCAGCAAGATTGAAACTTTAATATCCAAGGACAAATGTTAAACCATCTGCGAAATAAAAACGCACACAGGAATGAATGGCAAATGAAACTCAAAAATAGCAACTTTCCCGGAAGCAGTAACCTAATGTTGAAGTTCAAAACCCTATCTTCCTGAACAATGTTCCAGCCACTCGAATTGCGAGGGAAAAAAAACACGATAAACATAAGGAGAATACTCGTTCCGAGCTAAATTTTTGGAAAACCCTAGCTGGACCAAACGAACCCACCCTCGTTCGAAATAACAGCTAATTGCACCAAGAACGACGAAGAGCATCATCATGTACGAGGGAATAAAATCGAGTAAAGAGGCACCTGAGGAAGATCTTGGAGCGCGGAGCGATAAAAATCTGGGAAATTCAAAGGCGGCAAGAGTTCATGCTCGTCGCCGACGTCTTCTCTCCCTATCCCTGGAACGAGATCGCTGCTCGCCCGCAGCGAAGAAGAGACGTCTTTTTCTTTTAATAGGAATTAATTCTCGCTTCGTGTCCGGACTGCGGACCTTAATAAATCAATTTCCCCTCCAGTTCCATTTTCTTTTCGGATTGTCTGCCGCAGTAGACACAGGGTACAGCTTTAGCTAGTGTATGTGACCGTGGAAGACGATGCCACGTACACGGAATCTTCCTGTGTCGGCGGCGCGGGTATCACTTTTGCGGTATCTTTTTTTCTAATTTTTTATGAAAAAAAAATGATTAATTAAATCGAATAAGGATATGAGAAATCAACATTCTACTTTTCGTGAAGGATGAGAGAAAAGGAGGTGGGCAGATTTATCAATTCAATGGTGATATAATTATTACAATTCAATTCATATAGTTAGATTCGATCAGGTACTGAAGTCATTTCAATACGATTTGAAATCAATTAAATACTTTTTCAGCTCAAATGTTTCATACTAATGGATTTCAAAACACGACAAGACACGGTTTCAACAGGGGCAAAAAGAGCGCCCCGAACTACGATATA
>JBBUKS010000008.1:2164877-2179167 GCA_038050645.1 Hedychium gardnerianum | reverse complement strand
TTCATACTAATGGATTTCAAAACACGACAAGACACGGTTTCAACAGGGGCAAAAAGAGCGCCCCGAACTACGATATACCGATAAAATATTTCTACAATTAATTAGATATTTATTGATTAATTTTTAACTATAATATATTATAAAATTAATTTTCTCTTAAAGAAAATAATTCTAAAACGTTAACATGAATTATTTATACTTTTAAATTTATTATGACAATCGATAAAAAAAAATTTATAGGACAATCAATCGAATGAGTTAATTTAAAGAGTTAAATATTTAGATTTTTAAAAAAAATAATATTTAAAAAACATTCTTTTTCATTGAAAGATTTGTTTTCATTTAGTTATTTTTTATTTTCAGAATTATTCTTAATATTTTTTTATTTTCAAAATTATACTTATTTTTTTAAATTAGTATAACAATTATGAAATCATAATTGGTATGCATTTATGACAATTATGATCTCATGACTATTACATAATTATAATAATTATAATTTTATAAATATTATAACTGACACAATTGTAATAGTTATAGTGTTACGATGTTAATTGGTGTTGATAAAAATAAAATATTAATTATGATTTATAATTATGATAATATAATATTAATCAATATTAATAAAAAAATAATATTCAAATTATAATAGTTATATAATTATTATATCACAATATTATTAGTATTGATAAGAATTGAAATGCTACTATAATATAATATTGATATGTTTGATAAAAATATTCATATTACAATAACTATGTATTATAATTATTAAAATATAATATTATTAATATTAATCAAAATTAAATATTTATATTATAATAATCATAAAATTGTAATTATTATAATTGTATAATAACTATTACATTATAATCGTTATAATTACGTACCGTTATAAGTATGTAACTACACACTCATAATTGTTACAATAACACCAAACGTATAGATAGTTTTGATAAAAAAGATATTTACGTGGAATAGAATGATGTTGCTATGATAAATGAAAGAGGAATGTTATTCTGATGATTCAAACAAAAAAATGACGTACTTTTGATTTTTGTCTAAAAATCTTTAGATGCCAAAAACTTATACTTGGCAAAATGTTCCATCCTAATGGGTTTCAATTTCAATGTACAAGATCTTGCAATACTTGTCAATGAAGCTCTAATAATTAGTATTATACAGGGGAAAAAAAGTTAATTGTAGAAACTAATACAATCTAATTCTCTCTTCATGCACAAACTTGGAATTTGAGAAACATGGATCCCTTTTTTTTTATCGCTTCTCAGTAGCAGCAGCTAACAGAGTAGGTGGTGATGGCCAATACGAAAGCAGCGAGACACCAAGCGGACTAGAAAATCAGTTCTACGATAAAGTAAAGCCCAGAGAATGTGGCATTTATCATCAGTGCACAAAACTCTCAAAATGAGGAAAATTGACAATTTAAATTAATTCCATATCTTCCATGCTGCTGGAAACTTCAATCCAGGCGATGTCGTGGCAATTTAAGGGGAACTCAAAATGAGAATATGCATATTTGGTGACAATGGAGACTACGTTGCAGTTGTTTTGCATGTTCAACGCTTCCAGAAACGGCCATGCTGTTTCTGTTCTTGAATTTTCCTGCAAGAGCTCACAAATGTTTAGAGATCTTGAGATGCTACCTCAATTAATGTAAGATACCAATAAAATGCCTAAATAAGATCTTCAAATTCGTGACTAATTGAATATGCATAAATTGATAAGAATCATTTAGAAAAATATTAATGACTTAATATAAATCAAGTATAACAATTATAGTCAGCTGCCTAATGACTGAATACAAATAAGATTTATTATACGTAGCGCAAATAAAATGTAATGCTTGCCTTTGATATTCCTTTGAGCGTTCAATAAATTCAGTGGCTATATCATGACCTTGAAATGATGCCAGTACTTGTCTTATATCGGCTGGTCTGTGGAGAGCTACATCTGAGGGGGGGAAAAAGGAGTTCAATTGCAAGAATCAATTAAGTCAATCTCACAGCATCATCTTTGGAGGGAAAAGAAAGTTAATCAGAATTGCCTCATACAATTAACGAGAACTTACATTCAAGAAAAGGAATAAGGTCTAGAAGTGCAGTGTCATCATTTTCTAGTTTCCAGGGTTTGATAGGCACACTATTTTCAGGCTGGAGGCAAGATTCAAGAGTATGACCACTGACATAAATTATACGCGATGGATCTCTGTTCAGCTTCGATAGATCCTGAAAAAATTTCAGTCTATGTTTAAGTAAAATGGAAGGCAGGGACTCAGCACAAACGGATCATAGAAGGACAAATCAAATAATGATCACTTTAATAGCTTAAAAAAAATATTTTGCCGACTGTATTTCAACTTGATAGGAACTCTTGGACGCAAAATGCAACATAACAAAATAAAACCAGATGATAACATACAAAGAAAATGATCTTTGATCCCATGCCTAGGCAAGATGAAAATATTAGACAGCAATTACGAAATCCACTTTAAAGTAATAGAAAAGAGGATTGAACTGATAACAGTTCAAGACAAGGAAATATAATAATGTCAAGCAAAACAATACTAGAACCACCAAGGAAGATACCCGATAATGTTTTCCATTCACATATTTTGTTGCAGCTCTGGATAGCTTATGACGAATGTATCCTTTCTGATCCAACCTTTCTATGACAGGATCTACATACTGCAAGCATATAATCAACCACGTATTATATAGGCACTAGTGAACTGCAGCTACCAAGAAAGGAATTCAACTTACCATATTCAGTTGATCTGAGTACACAACAATTTCATAAAGTTTTCCAAGATGTTCCAAGAAAGCATCAACACCGGGCCTTTTAAATGTTCTCCAGCCTCGGTCACGCTATCAGTAAGAAGCATAATCATTTATAAGATAGTTCCATAAAGTGTCAATTAGTTGCTAATTATGTACCAGAGATTACTTTCATTTGTTATTTAGTTAGTTACAGAAGCTCTTCAAGAAGATTGATGTGAAAAAAATATATACATATGGTGCATGATCTGCAAATTGCAGCCACGGTATTTTCAGTGATTGAGGTCATAGATTTCAATTGATCACGTCGACTACAACAATAACAGCGATTAGTTGATAATGAGTGGGAAAAAGAGTATTTACCTTATAAAGAAATAGCATATTAATGTATATGGTTTTTAAAAACACTGTTTTCATTCTGTTCACTCACTCAAAACTAGAAACTAAGTAGATAACAGAAAAGGAGTACACGAAAAGATGAAATGGACCATCAGACAAAACCCATAAAGAGACCACTGGTTCAATCAGGTTTTGCCTCCCTCTTTAACAATCAATCAACATCAGATCTTATTATCCACCCTCACTATTTCCTCATGTGGCCCTACTTTCATTTATAGACTGCATGTCTGTTTTAATTTAGAGTCCAATTCAATTTTACCGTTGTTAGTCATTTTCAAGTAGGCTAGTGATCAAGCTTGAAGCGGCTGGTAACAAATCAGGGCAATATATTTCACAAATGCTAGGCTTCCCTAGTCATTCCTTTTCACCTTCCTCTTCCCCATTGGTAGGGAAAATGCGGAAAGAGGACCTATGGAGCAATAACCTAACCATGATTATGTACTTCTAAACATGAACCTGACAACTGTGCTACTAACAAGCAGTGCATACCAATCAGGTTGGACTAGGGGTGCAAACGAATCGAGCCGGTTGGCGAGCTTTTCAAGCCGGCTCGAAAAATATTTGATTCGTATTCGAAATTATCGAATTCGAGCCGAACTCGAACATGTTCGATAATTTTTTCGAGTCGAATTCGAACCCATACTATTTTGTTCGATTGTTCACGAGCCGCTCGCGAGCCGAACTTGAATCGAATTCTAATTATTTTTACACAAATTTAACTTAAATATATTCAAATTAAGGTTCAAATAATTCGAATCAAATTCGAATTTAAGTCATTTCGAATTATAGTTCGAATATGTTCGAATCAAGGTTCGAACAATTCGAATCGAATTCGAGCTCGAATTTTATTTTGAATCGAGATTGAGCCAAAATTATTTGTATTTTCGAGCTTCAAATATCATATATATTTTCGAGCTCGAACTCAAATATCAATATTTTCATATTATTCGGCTTGATTCGATTCGTTTGCACCCCTAGTTGAGACTTCATTGTTAGTACAATTGATTTCTAATCAAGGTTGATCAAATTCGAGGTGGCTCAAATTGAGTTTTGATGTTTGATCAATATATTTAATTATTAGTTGAGCAAAATATCAAGTAGGTTAAACTTGACCAGATACTTGACAGTTAGTCAATATGTTTAATGGTAAAGTGACATGTTAAGTGAAAGGAGAGTTTGTTGGAGAGGAAAATTGTTAGTGAAATTGATCTTGGACGATCAAGGTTAACTATAGATACTAGGCAAAGAAAGTCCCAATGGATCAAGGTTGACCAAATACTAGGCAAAAGAAGTCCTGGTAGGATGAGGTCAATTGAATACTAGACAAGTGAGATTTCAACCACCCTGGTAAGGCTAAGACAGAGGTATTAGTTGACTAATATAGACTAGCAATCGACTGATGAAGCCCTAAACCATAAATTTGGAATGTGAGGGGTTTAAGGGGGTTTGAGGTATATCAGTTGACTGCTAGGTATGAGCAGTTGACTGCTAGGTATGAGCAATTGACTGATGATATTGTTGGAGAAAATAGAATATTTGAAACTCTACTGATCAACTCGATTGATCATTATCGATCGATTGATGGAGATTATCGGTTGATTGATGGAGATTATCGATTGACTAATCACATTGTTGCAACGAACAAGAAGTCTTTGAGTTATTTAGAAACTCGACTGTTGATGCAACAATCAACTGATATGGTATAACAGTCGATTGTTGTGGTTAATGCTAAGCTGGAAGATTCATTCTGCAGGTGCAACATTTGAATTATGAAAGAATAATCGAGTGATAGTGATGAGCAGTCAGTTGCTAAGTGATTTCCAATCACAATAACAACACTATAAAAGAGAGTTTCGTGGAGGATTTTGGACACTGATTCTTGGAGGTTTTGAGGTGAACTGCTTTTACATTCTAAACCTTCAGGAGACAATCCAAAGTAACCAAAAGCGTTCAAAGCAAAGATTCATTGTTGTAAAGTATTTCATTTGAATTGTTCTTATTCTCTATTATATGTTGTTGTTGCTTTAAAAGAATATGCTTCTAAGAAGTTTCTCCACCTCCGAAAGATATTTGAGAAGGATAAAAAATAGTGGTGCTATCACTAGGATGTTAGGCTGTGAAATAGGAACCAGAGGTTCCAAACCACGTAAAAATTGATTTATTGTGTTTATGTGTTGTTTGTATTTGTGTCTTTTATTTTCACTATATTTTAACTCTTTGTAGATGAGCACAATGAACAACAAATACGATTAAAGTGAATCTCTATTCACCAGTCCCAACAAGTGGTATCAGAGCTCGATTAGCTCATGATTGGATTGACCGCCAAAGATCCCAATGCTAGAGGGAAAAAGAAAGAGCAATAAATTTGAGTCCTCTGATACTAACAAGTGGTATTAGAGCAAGATCGTTCTTCATCGGACTAACCGCTAAAGGAGCACAACATTAGAAAAAGAAGGGTGATTTTGAGCCCGTTAATACCTAACAAATGGTATTAGAGGAATAAGACAAGTTGAATAGAGTTTGAAGACGGTTTCAGATATGGTACATGATTTCCACCGCCTTTCATATTAGGAGGGTTTACTCAATGGAAGGCAAGGATAGAAAATTTCTTCACGATGAATATAGAAAATTAATTTCCTCTAATGGAAGGATTGAAGCTCCTAAAGATAAAAGGGAAAAACCTTTTTGGAAGAGTAAATGGATCGAGCAAGTTAAGAGATCCAAGGCTCACGATAAGGTAACCAAACTTTTAGTTAATTTAATGCCTAACGATAGAATGTAAGCAATCTATGAAGCAAGTTAGCCAAGCTTCATAAAAATTATCACTGATATACGATGAGGATGAGCCCAAGGAGGGAGGCTCATTGACACAAGAGAACTCGAAGATTGAGAGATGTTTAACATCTGAGATGAAAGATGAAGAAACATCAACCTTAAAGATTGAGGGGGGAGTATAGACCTTTGACATCGGAACGAGAGGAACCCTCAACATCTGGAGTCAATGAGGAAGATCGTGCTACCTCTACGAGTTTAGAGAGTCCAACACAAGAAGGTATAACAATTTCAATCAATAAAAATAAAGATCATAACATATGTTTTGAGTGTAGGGAGAAGAGACACTATAAGAGCAAGTATTCAAAATTGACAATAAAGAAGGCTCTAGTGACAGTTAAGGCAAAGGAGAAGCAAAAAGAAGCTAGACCCTTAGTACGGAAGGGCAAGGAGTATATAGTGTGTTTTTCATGCAATCGATGAGGACACTACCGAAACAAAAGAGGGAGGAACCCGAATAAAGACAAGGGAGGGAGCTCAAACATACATAGGGAGAACATCTAAGGTATCATTTTATAATGAAATGCCTTTATTTCATGATAAGAAGCATTCTAGAAATAAATTTTATAATTTAAGTACTCATTATCATGAAATAGGAAGAATGATAAACCTAAGAACAATTCTAGACCATGGTAGAACTACCTTATCCACAAATAGGAAGGTAGAGACTAGGCAACAACTCAAAGAAGTTTAGACATATGCCTAGAAAGAAAAAGATCTAAGCTAGAAATGAGAAATCAAGAATTGATGATCTAGAGATGGAAAATCAAGTCTTGAGGTCAAAACTTAATAATTTGGAGAAGACTTTAAGGAAAATAACTAATGAGGTTAGTGGGTTAAAGAAATAAAATCTAGGATTAAATAAGCAAGAACTATCTAACGACAAGAAAGATTTGTGATACAAACTAAAGTCCAAAGAGAGTGTGCCATCATACCATAAAATTTCATATAACTATGGAACCAATCCTAATTCTAGGAGTCGAGTCAAGGTTGCAAGGGACACCATCTCAAGTGTTAACCTTGATGAAACAATAATAACTAAGGATTCTATAAAGCCTAGAAGAGTCATTAGGAAGATATCTAGGAAGGTTATCCCTAATGAGTACCTAGTACATTCAAGGAGCTCCAATAGGTATTGGATTCTTAAGAGTGTGATCCCTTTCCATTAAATGAGTATAAAGTGTGTCAACTTTAGTTTGGAATGGTAGTTAACTTAATCATTAAAAGTTAACATTTAAAGACTTTTTCGAGGTATAGTGATATCTTGAAAATGAAGCGTTAAATCTCATCCTAGAGGATTTTAGAGCATGCCAATAAAATATGAGTTTTTAAGTCAGTCAAAATTGACACTGTAGGTTAGAGTCTAAAAGTGTCCTAAGTTTGGATTTTTGGTACACATTCGAGGGAATTGGTCTGCTTATGTTAAATTTTATATTTAACATAATTTTAGTTGATGACACGTAGATGAAAGATCTAGGTATTTTTATATCTACCATGCTTTGTGTGCCATGATACATACCATGTCATCTCATACATGCTTTAAATCTTGCCATGTTGTTTATTTAATATATGTCATATCATACATACATCATGCAAATATATTAAATTTCTTTTGAAATATATACATTTGATATAATGTCATGCTCTTTACATGCATTGATTTAATTTCTTATAATTAGGGACAAATAACATCATTTGACATCCTTAGTAGGATAGTCAAATTGGAAATGCCTAGATAGATATATATGATCCTATAGTCTAGGAAGAACAACTTTACATCTTACAAGAATCATAGGATAACTTGTGTGTCTATTGAAACACATTAGACATAAAAGAAATATTAGGATGACGAGCTAAGTTCAAGGTATTGATATGATGCGTCTAGACGAGCTAAGTATCTTCAAATTATATGAATTTTATGTTGATTAATCACGAGAAAAGTTAATATATAAGTCATATGCATTTAGCCCATAGATTATGGTTAAAAAATAATTTTGAAAAGGATTTTAAAATCATTGGGAAAACCTTAGTGAATTATATTTATTGATAGAAACTATCATGCATAGTATTGATACAAAGTTAGAGTGAAACATTAAAGGTTTCAATGATTTTCAACTTTATGACATTCTTTAAAAAAGATGGTTAATTTTTTAGAAAATTATTTTTTCCTGATAGTATTTAAATTAAATAATGTTTGCATGAAGTTTAATGATTTTTTGAAAATCACAAAATTATTTATGTATTTTTGAATTTCAATCTAAAAATATTCAAATAACAGTCGACTGTTTTAGAAATAACAATTGATTGATGAGATTATTATCAATCGACTATTATGTAGGATATTAATTGAATTAGATTATTTTGGTCATTTAAGCTTACTTTTAAGTATTTTAGCTAATTCTAACCCTTCGACAAGCTTGGAAAAGCATTTAAAGGGAAAATTTCTTAATTAAAAAGAAAAGGAAGTGTTAAAAGGAGAAAAATAAGGAATTGAGGGGAGGTAAAAATTCAAGGTTAAAATTTTAATCTCATGATATAAAATTTGAAACTTTCTAAAAATTTAGGAACTCCAAAATATTATTGAGTGCAATGATTAAAGAACCATATTTTGAGGGAGAGATCCACTTTAAAGGCATGAAAAATGATTTAGGAAGAGGAAATGAATTTCCTTAAGGGGGAGGGACTTTCCAAATTAAGGAATGAAGTTATGTATTTTTCAAAGATAGTGTGCTTAAGGTTGAGCTTTGATGAAAATGGAAGATAGAAAACCTCCATTGAGATGTTGGTATGAATTAGGAATAAAGGAAGAGAATGAAATTAAAAGAGTTTTTTTTAATGTATGTCAAAGGGGAGAATGAAGGGTTTAAGTTAGAAGTGGGATATTGGGCTAATGAGTTTGCCTAACTTAAAAATATTATCAAACATAAAAATGGATAGATTGCTGGTGCAATAGAATTTGGTCAAGGTTGACCAAGCTTGAGTTGGCTCAAGTTGAGTTTTAATGTTTGATCAATATATTTATTAATTAAGTGAAATGTTGAGTAGGTCAATGTTGATCAAATACTTGATAGTGGATCAATATGTTTAATGGTAGAGTGAAATGTCAAGTGAAAAGAGAGTTTGTTAGAGAGGAAGATTGTTGGTGCAATCAACCTCGGGTTAAGGTTGATTGGATGCTAAGCAAATGAAGTCTCGGCGGTTCAAGATTGACTGAGTGCTAGGTAAAGAAAATTCTAGTAGGTTGAAGTCAATTGGATATTAGAAAAAATAAGAATTCAATTTAGATAAGGCTGAGACAGAGGTATCAGTCGACTGCTAAAGACTAGCAATCAATTGATGAAACCTTAAATCATGAATTTGAGGTTTAAGGAGATTTAAGGGGGTTTACGGTATATTAGCTAGTTGTTGGGTATGAGCAATCAACTGATGACTTTGTTGGATCAAACAAAATATCTAGAGGTCCGCTGATTAACTCGATTGATTATCATCAGTCGATTGATGGAAACTATCAGTCAATTGATGACACAGTTACAACAAATAGGAAATTTCTGAGTTGACTCAGGAACTTGACTGTTGATGCAACAGTTGATTAATAGGGTATAGTAGTCAGTTGTTGTGGTCAATGCGGAGCTGGAAGAGTCATTCTGCATGTGCAACATTCGAATTTTGAAAGAATAATATAATCGATTGATAGTGACGAGCAATCAACTGTTAGGCGATTTTCAATCACGACAACAACCCAATAGTAGAGGATTTCTTGGAAGATTTTAGATGTCAATTCTTGGAGGTTTTGAGATATAGTGCTACTGCATTCCAAACCTTCAGAAGACAATTCAAAGCCACCAAAAGCGCTCAAAGAAAAGATTCATTATTATAAAGTGTTTCATTTGAATTATTCTTATTTTCTATTATATCATTGTATTTGTTGTTGTTGCTTTATAAGAATAGGTTTCTAAGAGGTTTCTTTGCTGCTAGAAGATACAGAAGAAGGAGAAAGAATAGTGATGCTATCGTTAGGATGCTCGACCGTGGAGTAGGAACCGAAGGTTTCAAACCACTTAAAAATTGATTTGTTGTGCTTGTGTGTTGTTTGTATTTGTTTCTTTTATTTCAACTGCATTTTAACTCTTTGTAGATGAGCACAACAAATGACAAACATGATCAAAGCAAATCGCTATTTACCCTCTCTAACGACATCACCAATCCCAACATTCATGAACCGTACAATGGACTTCATGAATCCTATGAAAGGAATATGACTATTTATTAAAATTGAAATGGTAAGCGCAATCTATATGTTTGTAGGAATCTCAAAGAGAGGAAGAACTTTCTAGTAGTGGTAAAAAGATCATGTATTGGTGGACATGTGAGTACCTAAGTCCTAGAAGGGCTAATCTCATATGATGATACAATTGTATTGAATTGGAGAGGTATAATGTGTAAGATTTGTCATTGCAAAGGACATTTGGGATGGGTCAGAGATACTTTCAAACCTAAGTTATAACAAGGTAGGTACAATCAAACAACTAGCAAGGTAAGTTGTTTCATTGATGTATTTGTTTTGAGCTAATGATATTTACCTAAATGCAAAACATGGGCATTAATCCTAATTACATGAAGCGGTTGGTTTAATTTCATTCATGGCATTGGTCTTCTACCATTGATGACGTTAACCTTGATCCATTCGTAGTGTTGACCTATTTCCATGATGGCATCACATGAAGCGATTGGATTTTTGATACTTTTTTTTTACTAAGGACATCTCCGATGATTAAAACTCTAAATAAATTTTTTCGTAGTCCCCAATATATCGCATCAATGTCATGTCAAAAATATAAAACCTACTACTCTCTCCACTATAAAAAAACCTATCCACAACTTTTTTGTGGACCTTAAATTATCAAATCATACATTTTTATTTCGAATGGTCTCACCTACATTACTAATTTCTAGAGAAAAAAATAAGTTTGCAATTTCACTACTGGTCTTAAAATAAAAACCTCAAATCTCACATCCACAATGGTTAGAATTTTTTTGTTCAATTTTTTTGATTTAATAAATCTCTCAAAAACCTTGCATTAGAAATATCCTAAGTTTTTCAGAATAGATTTTACTCGTTTTTATTGTCTTGGCCGGTGCATTCATACTTGGATTGGCATTTTGTGCTTGATGTTGAGTGTGGGACTTGTGTGGGGGAGTTGTCCATAAATGATAACAAATGTATGCCTAATTAATGTGCACTATACTACTTTCATGGCTACATTGAATTGACCTAATTGAGGGGACCGGAGATTGTTCTTTATTTAAGATGCCAGTGACAGAGTTAAATTCTACAATTATACAAATGTAAGCCTTTGTATATTAGAAGAAATAACCGTTGATAGCGCCGTGAGCAAATTGAAGTAGGAAGCAATATGCTTCAAATTAGATTAAAACTAAATGGAAAAATGAATATAAATTTGAAGATAATTTAAAGTAATGAACAGATGGGAATGAACTGATTGCCGCTTCATTGTCTAATTTTGAGGCTCTTACCAACGGAAATCCTTGTTCTTCTTCTCTGATTTCTGTGTAGTTGTTTAAGTCAAATTGTGCAGCCGACAGCATAACGTGCATATGAAAATTGGAAGATATAGTTCTTCATGTGCTGGGTTAGGTTGCCCATTTGTATCGGTTAAACGCGACATTTTAGATCGAGACATTTCCTAATAACTCAGCTTTTCAATCCATTATTGTCTCTTATTTTCACAAGTATACTTTATTTTGCTTTAGTTATTGATATTGGATTTAATTATTCCTTAAGGTGGACTTACGTGCGTTTTAAAAACTTGCGATATCGAAACTCGTTAAGTGATCTAACTTAAGTTATTGAATTTCAGATTATTGGATGTGGACCCTATATGTGTAGAACCCTTTAGCCTAATCCGTTATCATCTATGAACTGATAATAGATTGATTGTCTATATAAGGGGAGGTCCCCAAGGATTTAGGGTATCTTCTTGAGACATCTCTTGATTCCCCATTAGACCAAGAGAATTCGGCGTCGTCAACCCTAAGTCCCTTGGAAGATCTTCCCCTTTACTTCCGTTTCTTCTTTTTATTCTTCCTCAGGGGATTTCTTTGGACGACGCTAAAGACAAGAACTATGACTTTACAATCAGGTTTTTTGTCGCTTTCGGTTTATGTATTCATTATATTATTATGTCATGTTTAATTGATGAAACTAGATCAATGCTCATGTTCTTGTTTTTCCTAATCAAATTCTTATTTCGGATATCTAGAATTCATGCGGCTTAGGATTTTTAAAGAACTAACAATTGGTATTAGAGCCATGACTTTGTTTCTTCACCGTTTTAATAGCTATTAAAATTAAATTTTTTGTCAATTTATTGTTTGTATGCTAGATCAAGTTTTCCTAGTATAAGATAATTTTTTATCATTAAAAATCATATGAGAAAACTTAGGATTGACTTGGTTTTTTTTGTTTTTTGTATTTCTATAAAGAATACGAAGAACGGCGGAAACTGTTGCTATTTAACCTAATTTTAGGTTAAATCACGATGGTTTAATCGATTGATTTGGTCGACCAATCAATTACCAAGTCTAAAATTACGAACAGAATCGAGCCGAATCGATTACCCAATCGATTCAGTTGACATCAATCGATTAATAAATTTTATCAATCGATTAGTACGACTAAATCAAATATGGGATTGATTTTTAATCAATCAGAAATCTGATTTAATCAATTAATAATTCTAAAATTACGAATTATTTTCAATTGATTAGAATTATATTTTTTTTTCTTCATAAACAGGAGTATACTGTTTTTTAATTTCATTTGCAGAAATTAAAATAAAATAAAATAAAAAGTAAAACAGTATACTATTTCTTGATGGAGAATTTTTTTTAAACAATATACATATTGTTGTTGATGAAAAAAAATTAAATATTATTTTATTTAATCAATTAATTAATGTGAAAATTTGATTAATTGATATTAAATAATAATTTCATTATAAAATTTTAAGGAAGCTTCAATTTCTTAAGGATAAATTTTATATATGATCATATAATAGCATACGGTAGGTTTCAAATCGATTGGGTAAAACCGATCGATTGTTATATGATATTAATTGATTAATAAACCTAATTTTGAAGTTTTAAGACTAAAAAGTGCTTTCTGTTCGATTAAAGTTTCTAATATTTTTTTATGTTTATCTACATAACATGCTATTAAGTTGAACTATTGTGTCGGCCCAAAGGAAAACACTTTAAGTAGGTTTAGTACATTTTGTATTGGTAGACGTATATCTATGTTAAAAGTAATCGGCCCAAAGGAAGATTACTTTTATGCCAGATATATGCTAAAAGTAATATACAACTATAAAACAAAATTTATTTTGTTCAGATCATGCACAAAATATGTCGGTCCAAAGGAATACATATTGTGTGGCAGATTAAAGTTGTTGAAAGTTATGAACCAATTTATAACTCATAAAAAGTGTCATATTATGCGCACGGGTCGGCCCAAAGGAAGACATATTATATAGCCAATTAAAGTTTGAGTTATATCAAAGAGTATCACTAACAAATAATGTGTCGGCCCAAAGAAAAACACATTATGTTGTACTTGATATCTTATAAAGAACTCATTCATATGCATTTAAAATTTTTATTTTATTTGCATAATCTTACGTTTTGCTTATACATGTTCTTGGTTTTAATTATATCGTGAGCTTACATTATTTACACTCCTTTAATTTCAGTGCAATCTGTTACTGCTATTATAAATAACATCCCTATATTAACTTGTTCGAATTTTGCTGAATGGAAAGAATGCGTGATCGTAGTCTTAGGTTGCATGGACTTAGACTATGCATTAAGGAATTATCGTCCCGCACCTCTGACCAATGCTAGCACTGTAGAGCAGAGAGCTGAATTTCAACAGTGAGAGCGATCAAATCGCATTAGTCTAAGTATCATGAAGCTTTCCATACCGGCACCAATAAAGGACACAATAACTGAGAGAGAGAATACTAGGAGTTTCCTAAACTAATTGGCAGATCGATTCACCTCAAATGAAAAGGTCGAGACTATCACACTTCTTATGAAGTTAGTAACCGTGCGGTATACTGGTAAAGAAAATATAAGAGAGTACATTATGGAGATGTCCAATATAGCGATAAGTCTGAAAGCACTAAAACTTGATATGTCTGAGGGCATGCTAGTGCATTTCGTCTTGATGTCTCTGCCTGCACGGT
>JBBUKS010000008.1:2135414-2150152 GCA_038050645.1 Hedychium gardnerianum | reverse complement strand
TAGTAACAGATATTGAATAGTAATTTAGAATATATCGAGGCAGTGAAATCAATATTCGATAGTAACAAATGTTGAATATCGCCTTTGGAGAAGACGAAAAGCAGTCGACTCTATCTACTGGTAAAGTGAGAAAGAGGAGGAGAGTAAAACGTCGCGTCAAAAGTAAGTATTCCATCAACTCTAATTGAAGCCTCCCCCAAGTATAATTCCTGGATCCGTCCCTGGTTGTAGAGCATCTAGATGCATGAGAGTGTGATTGCGAAGGTGTTTTGTTCACTCACGGACAAACGCCATCTTTCTAATTAACTAAATTTTTATTGTTAGAGCAACCAACCAATCGGACATAGGGGGTAGAGTTATAGAGGTATGTTTTGCACTTGAAAAGCAACTATAAAATTAGTACATAGATAGCTGAGAAGAGCTCAAATGATTAATCAATTTAATTATTTGTCCAATATGTTTAATGAACTATTTTCCTTATAAACATCTACAAAACCATTCATTATTATTCCAACATTGACCACTGAAATCACCCAAGTCATAATCTAAGCTCCAAATCAATTTCTTGCAGATCACAGGAGTTGTGCCTCATCCAAATGGAGCTATCATGATTGTTGCTCACGATCTACACAAAACAAGAAGAGGCAAAAGTTAATTATCTCCAAATTAATTATAGGTTCATGTGGATTAAGGTTAAGTAGGCTTGCAATACCTGTGTGGTCCGTTCAAAGAGAGATAGCGTTGGCTGCTCCCCTTGATTAAGAAAGGAACTAGAATGAAATGTATTATATGCTGTGCCAATCTCTGAGTTCTCTCCAAACCCAATCTGAATTAACAGAAAATTAATTCGCCATTAACTCTCCTATAAAGATGGAATTAAAGTTAGAATTGAACTTTGTGAAGCTATCGAGATATAGATACCATGACACTAGAATAGGGATCAAACATCGAAGAAGATGAAGTGGTAGAAGGGGGAGATGAAGGATACCCCGTTTGTAGTCTGCTACCAGAATCCTGCTAATTCCATCAAGGGGAAAAAAGAAAAATAAGATCGAGATGCATGAACACAAACAAGAACATTAGATGAAAATAGAGACATGCAAAAGATAAAAACCTTGTGAGGATCAGCCCTCATCTGATTCTGCAATATGATCTTCTCCAACTGAGCCACTCCAAGTCCTCTTTGTGGCTGCTTTCGCTTCTCCGAACCATTCTTCTTCCCTCTCCTCCTTGAGGATTCATTACTCCTTCCACAGCCCAATCCAAGCATTTTATTCTATACACCAAGTGTTTAATTATAGAGAGAAAGAGAGAAGGATTGCTTGTTGTAGGGCTCTTAAGGAAGCCTAGCTATATAGAGAGAGAAAGAGATGGGCTAATTGTTATGCTGAAAATTAACCAGATAATTACTACATAGTGGATTTGATTATCTTAAGATCTTAATATAAGATTCTGAGTTCAAAGTTGATTATGTGTGAGATCTAAAATTAAATAATCAGATTATTTTAGCCAAATTATTTAATTCACAGTAATATATATAATTAATCATTAGAATACCGGTTTAGATCCTCACGATCTTTATTATATTATAGCCTCGTTGCAACTCCTTTCACGTGGATGTATTTATATGATATTATTTATGTTATCTTTGACAATTTGCCCTCCTCAATTTTAAATTGTGTTACAAGGGAACTCAAGTTCAAAGCTAAATCGCAAGAAGAATCATACGCCTTTAATGGTCAAACATATTGACAGTTCACTTAGGATATTTAGATTAAATTAAGATCCTTGAGAAGAGATTAAGTAGTTTTTTTAAGGAGTAAACGACTTGGCACCACAAAGTTGCTGGTCTCTTTGATCGGAGTGGCCAAATCTGCATAAATTAATTCCTCGCTACATTATTAATTGTATAAACTATTGTGCAGTAGTTTGATCCTGAGGGATGGAGGAGGATATTTTATGAAGAGAAATGGTGATGCAAGATATGGCAGGCTGGAGAGGATACGAAATACTATTTTATAAATTCACACGAAGTGTTGTTTATACTGTTGGGAAATTATTTTATGATCAGACCTCTGAATAAGATAGTTCTTCCAAGGGGAAAAAAACCCCATATATACTAACTATTCTGTACTAAACTGATGCTAATATATTAGAGTCTGTTGAAAAAATGGAACTAAGAAAGGATTAAGGGTACGATTAGAGTTAATGTTTTAGCAATGAGATAATATTAACTTCTGCCTATATGAAACTAAATAATAACCATTTGAGTGGACTTAGATTGTTAATATTTAACTATTATTCCTAATGTATAGGTAAGCAGAACTTAACTCTATTGAGTTGAAAGATGTAGGCACCTTTGTAGATTGATAGATGGGGGATTGTGCTCTTGAACAATAGTTTAATCAATCGATTACACATTCAAATGATCGAACAATCACGATGCTTGCTTGCATGACATGTACAAAATCGGTAAACAATAAGCGACCATATAATGACCTCATCCTTTGCTAGGAACAAACGCGACACTTGCAATGCGCGCGCACACACACATTCGTATGATATAGTGTCCAACAACACTATGCATGCCAAAACAAGAAAAGGGAAAACTACAAAACTCACATCCCTTTAATACTTGACGAATAACTCTTCATCCCTATAAAATTAACCCTAGACCTCACTCTCAACTCACTCAAATCGCAAATATGATTTCTCCTCTTGAATTCTCCTTTTCCCCCTTCTAAGAGTTCCAAAGTGTTAAAAGTTTGCTAGGACTTGAAATATATAATGCTCCTATATATTTCGAGTTAAAAGTTATTGCATCCTTGGAGTCGATTGTTCATAAACTTTAAGCACTTGAGATAGTCAATATAGTCCAACTCTTACTTCAACTTACCCTAAAGGGTATTGACATCTCGAATCCATGTCTTGATGACCAATTAAGCCAGTGATGACTAAACGTGAAAGGGTATATGTAGACTAATCTTGTAGGGGTACGTTGGCTAACTATCAATCTTAACCCACATTACTCTTCCATATCAAACCACTAAATGGACTAGAAACTCTCTATCCATCTAGAATAGTTAGATTGACTAAGACAATTTTAATAATTAAGATCCTACATTATGATTATTAGTTAACAACCATATATTAGTTGTGTTACATCCTCTTCTAAGAACTGAACAAACATGGTAAAACTTATGAGCAATTAAATATTAAAATTTTGTTGTAAATAGCATATGATTGTGTTGATCATAAAGACAACCCTTTAATTTTTTGCTATCTTTTTCTTCCTTCCATACATATCTGAATGTAATATCTAATTATTTTATTTATAAATATATAACATGTGAAAACTTACCTGATTAAGAGGTTACCTTGCTTCTATAATATATTATTCCATTGCAACTTAATCATGTTGGCTCTCAAGTTAATAAATTATTATTTTTATAATAACATTAGTGTTTCCTTTCTTCAATCTATATAACTTACACTACAAAATAAATTACAAATAGCGACAGAGACATTCTGTCGTTATTCCGTCGCTAAGTCAATATAGCGACGGAATAGCGATAGAAATTTGTATGTCAAAAAAAATTGGGTTGCAGAGGATTTTAGGAACGAAATTTACGTTTCCATCGCTAAATAGCGACGGATAATGTAATTTTGTCGCTATATTTTGCGACGGAATAGTAAATTTTGTGGCTAAATTCTGCCACGAAATTTAATTTTCTGTCGCTATTTAGCAACAACAACGTAACTTTCGCTGCTAATTGTCCAATGGAAGCTAAACCTTCGTTACAATTATTAGCAACGGAATCAATGATTCCATCACTACTTAAAGATAGATTATTTAATGCTGTCGCTAATGTTCAGGATGCAATATCGCTAGTCTCGTAACAACAATTAGCAACAAAACCATTAAATTCCATCGCTAATTGTTGTTACGAGACTAGCGATATTGCATCCTAAACATTAGCAACGGAATCATTAATTCCTTCGCTAATTAACGACGAAATCGTTATTTCCGTCGCTAATTAACGACGAAATCATTATTTTCGTCACTAATTAGCAACGGAATCATTAATTATGTCGCTAATTGCTGTCAATATCGCTAGTCTCATAACAACAATTAGCAACAAAACATTAAATTCCGTCGCTAATTATTGTTACGAGACTGGCAATATTGCATCCTAAACATTAGCAACGAAATCATTAATTCCTTCACTAATTAACGACGAAATCATTATTTTCATTGCTAATTAATGACGAAATCATTATTTTCGTCACTAATTAGCAATAGAATCATTAATTCTATCGCTAATTGCTGTTATAATATCCTGAACATTAGCAACGAAATTAAACAATTTGTCACTAATTAATGACAGAATCATTAATTATGTCGCTAATTTTCGTATTTTTTGGCAGAATTTGCCAGTTTTAGAGTTTTTTCTTGTTAACATAAAATGTAATAATCAATAAACCATCACAAACGATGGTTATCACATGTTTACATTATAGAACTAAACAACACAACATATATATATTATACTAACAACATTTACATAAAATCATCCAATCACAACATCCAATCCAAAACATAACAAACGATAATAAAATCCAATTCTATCCAATCCAAACATAACAAACTATACAAACCAAATATCTGAATACAATAAACTAATGATCCAATACAACAATCTATATCATCAAATACAAGACATCCAACTCAAAATCTAATTAATACAAAATCATCTTCAATCCTGCAGGAAATAAGATATGATAGGTTATGAATATAATAATATATTTTTTTGAATTTAAACTACATAATGGATAACTACTTATTATAAAAATACATAAACTGGTAAACACAAATTTTACATTCTTTTAAAAAAGCATACCTTAGTTCAAATTTTTTGAATATCTGCAGATGGTGATAGAATTATCGTCGACTGAAATGGATCACAAAAAAATATAATACAATTAGAGATCATATAATTTTAAAAGTAATAGTAATAATTTAAACAAAGAGCTAAGTTATATAATAACACACCTCAAAATGAGCTACTCATTAGGGGTATCGTTGGGATCTTGGGTTTTCTAAGACTTAAAATGATGTGGTTGGGTTCGTGCGTCGAAGTGAACTGAGCTGCCATGGCACACATATGACGATACATCTCCTCAGTTCTGGCTTCTCGCTTGAGCAATCTTTAGTTCTGGCATCCCGATCAATCATCGACTGCTCTAATGTCATAACTTAATCCCTCAGTTCCTTATTTTCTTGTCGCAACACTTGTACCTCACTAGATGATGAGAAACTAAGACGACCCCTGATCCCAAGAGCCCTCATACGATCAAAGGCAACTTTAGCTTAGGAGCCAAGGTCGTAGAGGGAGGTCTTCTTCCTTCCTAATGACATTATAATAAATATCATTAATCGCATCGGTGGATAGAATCTGTGACTCCTATCGCTTTGTACCAGGCTGAGACGCCTGTGCATCTCTATTTGTCATTTCATCCTGTGAAAAAATAATAATAATTAAAATCCATATATAATCTATAATTGTGTAATTATATAAAGTTAATATTCTTACGTTGATTGCTTGAGATCGCGGATCGACAAATGTGTTCTCCTCCTTCTTATGTGTCTTGCTAAATACCTCCTAACAAATGGAAGGTCTCTGTAATTCAGCAACTTGCGTAAAAAATGCAAGTACATTAAAATAAGGTTAATAATAACAATAAATTTATCTCTGAACATTAAATTAACAAACTTATTAAGTCTATGATATGCTCCATAATAGAACGAGATCCAGCAGTATGCTTTATGGATCTAGTGCTTGTCTCAGCAAACTCAGTCTTGTGATTGCTTCGAGCAATCAATGAATTTTACTGTCATCTCTCGACAACCCAAATGACTCTCCAAGCCTCCCAAATATTATCAGGCACCTCAGATGACCTGGTTCTCCTTTTCCTCCACTTGTATAATAAGTCCTTGTAAAGTTTGGCGCAGTAGATGTTCCATGTTTCTTTAAATTTGATCTTATGACCCTCCTCCCAAATATATTTTTTCTGCAACAATATTGAGAGAATTAGAATCAAAAGAATTTTATACTACACAGATGTTCCATTTATATTCAAAATACTTACAAAAAATTTACCATAATAGAAATTTTTAAAGTCTTGGTCTACATGCCTCCACGTAGTACCAGTAGCGTACATTCATTCTTTGAATTTTTTTGATATGTACAATGTCACCTTATGTCCATCTGGAATGAAGCTGCATGAAAAAATATAGAATTATTAAGAAATGTATGATAAATAAAAAGAGTAGTAAGTGTTGGAATTACTAAATACATAACTACTTACCAATCACTGGAAACCCTCAATAAAGTCTGGCCACCCTGTGGTGCTGGAATGTTTAACATGACTGTATATATGTAAAATCACAGTATAACACATAACATTAGAAATAATAATGTCTTCTATGCTATAACTAGGAAGATGTACATGTTGAGATAGGTATTTGCATACAATGTTTCATGACAATAATTATAGTTTTTAAACATCATGTCAATCTAAATCAATTACATTAACATTTTGTAAGTTATCATCGCTAGACTCCATTGGTATATCAAGCTCCTCACTATTGGACATCTCTCCATCATCTATTTCCTCATAAGTGACATTAACATCTACAAATAATTGTGATGTGGATTGAATTTCCGAATCAACTGAGTGGTTCTCGACTTCTTCACTTTGATATGCATCATAGTTTTGGACAGTGATAGTGTTCGATATTTCTTTGGTCGATCGAGTCTTCATTTGACAAACTGCTAACCACTCACTAGGTCTTCTTCTCTTCTTTGGGTATTCAAGATAGAATACTTGACCAGATTATACCGCGAAAATGAAAGGTTCTGACTTGTTGAATCTTTTGTATTTGTTAACCTCAATTAACTTATAGTCTGGATGTATTCTGGTACCTGTTCTTGGAGTCGGATCATACCATGAACATCTGAACAATATACACTTTTTAAGGGTAAAGCAGAATACTCAACCTCAATGATTTCCTAAGTCTACCATAGTAATCAAATTCAGGATCATTGTTGTTGGAAGTTCCTTTTACGCAAACACCAAAATTATAGGTAAGTCTTTGTGAATCGTGTTGGGCCACATGAATTTGAGTCATTTACATAGTAACCAAAATAGTATGTTATGTTATGGAGAGGTCCTGATGTAAGATTTTTTATCCTTTCAACTTGCATATTTGATATTCTACGATCGTTCACCTATAAAAGTAGTGTTTAGTTTAGATTAGATGTTTATATAATACAGTTGCACGAAAATATGATTTAATCGCTAACTCATATAGATTTGAAACCATAATGCAAATTTCATCTCTAATTTAATATCTACCTCACTTGCACTTGTTGATGAATTTTGTAGGCGTAGTTGTTGTTCATACAAACTATCAAAGAAGGTAATTTTAAGATATATTAGATAGCAAAAATGTATAAGGAAATAATTTTTTGTATATAAACTTGTTAACTTACTTTATGTATGGTTTGACCTCTTTACTGTTTAGAAGTATATATATTCTTACAGCATGATATTCTTGTTCATTTACCATCTAGAAACAGTTGCACCCATTACCTTACTAGGAAACTTGAAAATAGAAAACATCGCTGGGTTTGTTAGTTGAGTATCATCAGAATTCTAAGGACACTTACGATGTCTGGTTTTCACATTATCAGGAAAATAATAAGAGCAGAAGGAAGAGACTTCTTCAACCAAATATGTATTACGTATTGATTCCTCAACTCTTGATTTGTTACGAACGTTATTAATTAATTTCACAAAACTTATTCAAATGGATACATCCATCTGTACTGCACGAGACCACCTAGCTGTGCCTCGTAAGATAAATGAATAGATAGATGTTCCATTGAATAAAAAAAACTATGTGGGAATATGCGCTCAAACTTACAGAGTATCAAAGGAATGTCTATTTCAAGCCGAAGCATATCAGATGTCATAACAACTAGTCAAATCTTTGAAAAATAGACTCAATTATGTAAGTATTTGCCAATCATTATTAGAAAGTAGGTCATGGAAAGTAATTGGAATTAGTTTTTGCATGAATATGTGATAGTCATGACTCTTCATTCCAAATATCTTTAATTTGTTCATATCCACACATCGAGCCATATTCGAGGCATACCCATCCGAAAATTTAATTTCTTTCAACCAAGTACATAATGTTTGCCTACCTTTTTGTCCAATGTATAATAAGCATTTGTATATTGACCAGTTGTTTATTCTGATGCAACTTAGGTCTGTTAACTAATTATTTTAATTCCTCACGTGATTTTGTTGTGTCTTTAGTTTTTCCATAAACATTCATCAACATATTGAAGATATTATCAATTTTTTTTCTTAACATGTATCACATCTAATTTATGTCGAATTAGTAGATACTTCTAATATGGCAGCTTCCAAAATATACTTCTTTTCATCCAACCATGCTTGCACACTCTAATAATGTACTTATTTATTTCATTAGAAACATCTTGATATACAGATAGAAATTCAAAGTTGTCAATTTCGTCAAGAACTTCTTCACTTGACTTTATTGTTAGGGAAGTTTCCTGATCATTTCATTCATTTTAAAAAATTCTTATTTCTCCTGAATGGATGATCAACTGATAAAATTTATGATGATTATTAAACCAGGATATCTTCCCATTGCAAGGCAATAAAAATGCATCAGATTTCCTCATGGAATGTGGACATGCTAACTTGTTGGTTGTGCTCCATTATGACAACATTGAGTATGCTAGAAAATCAATAATCATCCATAACAAAGAAACATGCATTGTAAAATTTATTTGACTTGCAATATTATACGTTTCTGACCTTATATTCCATAAATGATTCAGCTCTGCAATTAAAAGTTATAAAAAATCATCTATTTACCCTTTTAGATTCTGAGAACCTGGAATAAGCACAATAAGGAAGATAAATTCATCTTTCATGCACATCCATGGTGGTAAGCTATACAGAAATTCATCTGCAGAAAGTTCAAGTCTCACATTACGTGGTTCCATTGCCAATGAGGTAAATGTTGTATCTTTATGTTTTCATATAGGGGAGTCACAATGATGACACATTATAATTCATTCGTGTACATGCTCATGATGCCACCTCATGTGGCTTGCTGTTACGGGAGATGCATACAAGCGTTGAAGTCTAGCAGTTAACGGGAAGTAATACATAACTTTCAATAGAATATTTTTCTTCTTATTCCCAGGCATCCCACTACTCTACTTATAACGAGGGTGATTACACATCATGCATTCCATCAGTTCGCTATCTTCATTCCAAAATATCTGATACAACAATCAATCTTCTTTACAGATAAACCCAAATCTCTAATCAATTTCTTTATATTGTAGGAGCTATCAGTCATGCAGTTATCAATGGGGAGCAACTCTGACATCAATTGATACATGTCATCGTAACATCATTCAGAGAAATGATGTTTTGCTTTCATGTTCAATAATCTTGTAGTAATTGATAGTTGAGAATGCCTAGAAGAAATATCTTCCCACACTCCTCTTTCTCTAGTCTTTAACATGTCATACAGTTTCTCAACTTATGGTATTGGTATTTCATTGATCTAGTGTGAATGATCAACTGTATTCATTGCGTCGTAAACCATTGATTGCATTGCATTCATATGCCTTGGTGATTCTTCTGGAGGAATCGGACAGGATGACGAAGCAACGAAAGGTCCAATTGTATCAAATACATAAGGTTCTCCATGATAATACCAATTGTAGTAATTTGGAACAAAATCATTTCTACATAGATGTACTTTCACGGTTTCTTCGTCATGTAAAGCTATATTTCTACATTTGTAATGATTACATGGACACTTTAATTCTGCCTCATTCATACATTCTGGATGAGACTTAGTGAATTTTACAAAATCTTCAACTCCAGTAAAATATTTTGAGGTTATGAAATTATTTTCTATCCTATTGTACATTCATGCTTTATTCATATGCATTATATCCTAATGAGAATAAAAGTTTCATCATTAATAAACGTGTAAATATTCCACTGAAGAGTTTGATTTTAGTTCAAAATAATGTAAACCTTAAACTTAAACTAAACAGATCATGCATATAGTTTAAACCTAATTTTAAACACTTAAACTTAAACTAAATTAATCATACATATAGTTTAAACTTAATTTTAAACACTTAAACTTAAACTAAATTAATCATGCATATAGTTTAAACCTAATTTTAAACACTTAAACTAACTAATCATACATATAGTTTAAGCCTAATTTTAAACACTTAAACTATTTAATACTATCAATAACACTTAAATTTAAATTAAACAAAGCTTGAACCTCAAAAGAAGAGCAATATACTTGAAGATCATGTCGGAGAAAATACAGCAGTATACTTGAAGATAAAAATAAAAATTAGCTATTTTTAATCACATTACATAATACCTTAAATACAAAATGAGATACCACAACATTAACATAAAATTACGGCTTGGACTAGCTAAGACCAAAGCCAAGCTCGACATCGATCTGATCTCGCGACCGAGCTTACTGTTAGTCACGCCAAGCTTGCAGCCATGTCAGCCTCGCCAGCCATGACTAGCCGCACCAGTCGCGGTCGACCTGGTGTGGCCGGCCCCGCCAGTAGTGGCCGGTCACACTAGTCACGACCACCCACGCGAGCCGCGCCAGCTTAACGTTGCCTGGAGAGAGAGAGAGGAGAGGGAAAGACCTTACCTACATTCTGGAGATGAACACGCGTGCTAGAGAGCTGTCAGGCGGCGGTCAGAGTGGGAGAAGAGGAGTTCGCGATAGGAAATAAAATAGCTAAAAACGCTAATATCCCAACACTAGCGACAGAATATTATTTCTGTCGCATTGCGGCGGAAACTTAGTTTCCATCACTATTTCGCGATGGCAAATAATTTTCCATCGCAATTTCGTATTTAACGATAGATTATTAATGTCGTCGTTAACTTTGAATTAAAATTAGGGTTTTCGATAACCCATAATTAGCGATGGAGTATTTAATTTTATCATTAATTATGAGATAAAATTAGGATTTCAACCCGAAACCCATTTTATAAATCGGTAATTAGCGACAGAATTAATATTCCGTCATTAATCACCGACGGATTAAATAATCCATTGCTAAGTTTAAGATAAAGTTAGGTTCTCCGGCCTTTACTTACTGTGCTCATCGGTAATCAGCGACGGAATTAATAATTCTATCGTTGAATAGCAATGGATTATTAATTCTGTCGCTAATCCCGTCACTGTTACAAGGAATTCTTGTAGTGTTATTCCATAAGATTAATATAAAAATTAATAATAGAAAACATTTTCTTTTTCTTATATGAAAATATACAAATTTATAGTAAATTATTTAGTTTTGAAAAATTTTCATTTTCAAGTTGTGAATTTTAGAAAATAAATTAAAGATTAAATAAATATTTAACACATCATTTAAGTCTAATAAATTTAAATGTGTCAAAAAATTAAATTTAGATATTTTTTTATTTTCTTTCTAACTTTTATATTGTATTATCTAAAAAAAATAAAATGCAATATAATATTTTATTTTTAATGATAATTTTAATAAAATTGTATTCCTCTATAATCCTCCTTAACTATTTCCTTGGTCATTGAAAGCAATAAAAATTCCTATTTTTATTGTGCAAGTTGTTTATGGTATAAAATTGATAGTGAAAGGAACAATTATTCTTTAAGAATGCAATGTAACAAGATTAATGAAATAAAAGTTTTATTTTTTATTTTGGTCTTGAAACAAAATAGTTCATTCTCATTTTTTATTTATTGAATGAAAATATTATATGTAATCTACAAGGAATATTAGTCTCTACAATATAAATATATTTATATAAGTCATATTTTGTTTGACTAGTTGATAATTCATTTATCCACTCAAATCATTTGATCTTTCAAGCTTGATCACTTGACATGCACAAATTGTTGGACAATCTTTGCTTTAAGATTATTCAACAGCCTTACAATAGATTCATCCAATCTCCAATAGCGCTTAGAGGTTCACATAGATGTTTATTTTTCAAGATATAATAACTCAATCACATTAGCAGCAACCAAACATTTGTTACTTGTGGCGAACTAAACCGGACTCGAACACTGTCACTGAGAGAGCAAAGAAAAAGCTTCCATGTAGGAAGCAAGGCTATCGGGTGGGAGGTGGAGAATGTGGGGAAGGAGTTGCTTGTTGGATGGACTATTGTCTTCTCTTAATGAATTTTGCCCAAAGTAGGAGTCTCCTTTTATAGGCTCAGAACCTTGGCAGTTGATTAATGATAATTACTTAGCTATTTACTTCCTCAGTTGGCTAGCGATTAGTGATTGAGCAATTACAAGTTAGCCATTAATATTCGATCATTTGAAGTCAACTATTAATAGGGTTGTAAACGAATCAAACGTTCATGAGCAAGTTTGGTGTTTGTCTTAGTAAGAGCTTATTTATGTTCATTTCATATACACAAGGTTAATTCAATGAACAAGTTTGGTGTTTGTCTTAGTAAGAGTTTATTTATGTTCGTTTCATATACAAAAGGTTAATTCAATGAACAAGTTTGAACATATATGTGTTCAGTTCGTCAATATTCATAAACAGAGATTGTGAATTGTTCATGAATAATGTTCACGAATAAAGTTTATGAGCCATGTTCATCAATAAACTCTTATCAACATGGTAAATAAAAAAAACTTTCAAAATGAACAAACAAGTTTGTATTACCAATCTAAATAACCAATCAAACAAGTTTAAACATATAAAAGTTTCAAATAATCAAATAAACTTGAATTAAGAGTTTAATAACATATAAACAAATCAAGCTAATAAAAAAAATCAAACTAAGCTTAAATAATTATTTCAATGGTTTAATTTATTTTAGGTTTGACTTGGCTCGATGATCTTATCAATCAAGCTTGAACACTATAAAACTTAACTCAACTTGACTCGTTTACAACCTGAGCCATTAATGTGTCCGTCACTTACACACAAGTCAACTGAGTTTTAGTGCAATTCAAGCTTTGGATTTATATCTCCTTATGGGCACATGCGTAAGAGAGAGTCTCTCATCCATACAGATTCACTATCTCTACAATTGTGATTCAATATAAAACGGTCATGTTATCCCAAAACTCTCAATATGGGAGTAAACTCTCATTTATATTGGAGTCCATTTTTCTTTTTTCCATTTACTTTTCCAACACAAATCACTCAAATCGCTCAATTTGCTTAGCTCACTTGACATTCCCAGTTTGTTTACACCATCTATCTTGCGTAAACTTTTAGCTTGACAAATTAAATTATTTGATCAATTGCCTTTAACATGTCTAATTTTCCCCTCAGACTTAGCTACCTTTGTTAATTAATTTGTCTAAATTGGATGAGGCCAATCCACCAATAAGTTCACTTGACCTAACCCACTTAGCTTGACTATTTTGTTCGACTCATTTGGCTACTCTATGGATGCAACCAAACAAAGGTATTCCATGGAAACTAATATGGGATATAATAACTATTCTTGTGGATTAGACACATTGTTACTCTTCAAGAGATGCATAAGTTTGAGTGAGTCAACTTTTAGGATGAACTAATTGAATTATGTAGGAAATTAGTGTTAGGTCACTACAAAAAAAAACCAGATTAGCGACGGTTGTTTCCATCACTAATCAATCGCTAATGTCGGTTAGCGACTGATTAGCGACGGAATTACAACATCATTTTAAAATGGGTCGTTAATGTCAATTAATGACATAATATAATCTCTGGTCGCTAGGTAGCGACGGATATTTAGAATATGTCGCTAATCCTAGAGTTTTTCCGGGGGTCAGGGTTTGAGCGACGAAAATTTAATTTTTCATCGCTAATTCAGAGTTATTCTGGGTTTAGAGTTAAAGCAAATAGCGAAAATATATATTCCGTCACTATATAGCGACGGATGTTTATATTCCATAGCTAATTTTCTAAACCCCTAAATCCAGAATAATCCTAAATTAGTGACGAAAGATTTATCTTCCGTTGCAAATTAGCGACAGATATATATTTCGTCGCTATATAGCGATGGATGTTTAGATTCCATCGCTATTTGCTTAAACCCCTAAACCCAGAATAACCCTGAATTAGCGATGGAAGAATAAAGTTCCGTCGCAAAATAACGATATATATTTAAATTTTTGTCGCTAAATATCATGAAATTGGATAATATTCTAGCATTTATTATGATAAATTGCGACGGAATTTTATATATCCATCGCAAATTAACGACGAATATTTAAATATCCGTTGCTAATTTACCTAAAATTTTGACAAAAATTGCCTCTTTTGCCATTTTTCGTATTTACATATATAACATTAATCAATATACCATCACAACCGATGGTTTTCACAATACAACCAATATATATCCAACACTATAACACACAATATATACAATCCAATACAATATCAATCCAACTATATAAATCTAGGACAAATCCAATGTAATAACCATAAATCCAATCCAACACAATATAATACAAAATATCCTATTAGTATCCAATCAAACCAATACAAGTCTAATAAACACATCCAATACAAGACATCTACCTACAAGTATCCATAGCTCTCCAAAAATCTCCTAGC
>JBBUKS010000008.1:2124446-2135314 GCA_038050645.1 Hedychium gardnerianum | reverse complement strand
CTCTGATCTAGGTAGATGTATTGATTTGAAGGAATGCAAATTGATTGGTTTGAAAAGTCATGACTGTCATATATTCATGGAAAGGCTCATTCCTATTACTTTTAAGGAACTCTTACCAAATTTTGTATGAGGTGTCATTACGAAGTTAAGCATTTTCCTTCATGATATTTGTTCAACAGTTTTGAGACATTCACACATAGAGATGTTAGAGAGAGACATTCCAACCATTATGTGTAATTTAGAAAAGATCTTTCTACCCTTATTTTTTGATTCAATGGAACATCTTTTGGTTCACTTACCATATGAGGCCAAAGTTGGAGGTCCTGTTCATTTTCGATGAATGTATCCATTTAAAAGGAAAAAAATTCAACCATAATACTTCATAAATAATAATGACTCATTTTATTATATATTAATATCTAATGCATTTCATTTTATTATAATCATATTCTTATATCATTTGAAGAAAAAAATAAAAAATAAGGCAAGGATTGAAGCTTCTATTGTTAATGCATATATTATGGAAGAGGTAACAACCTTTGCATCATATTATTTTGAGCCTCACGTTCATAGCAAAAGGTGGAGAGCACGAAGAAATGATGAGGGTCCTTTGCATCATACTTAATTGGTTAAGAATGACGGGCAACCTAGACATATATTTTACTAAATTATCCAGAAGTATTGTCATATTATGAGTTAGTATATATTTCCAATTTTTTATGTTTCTTATGTCGTAAAGATGTATGTTTAATTAAATTTGTTTTTTATGGTAGGATTTTTCAAAACTTATATTCTGAAATATCAACACAAGAGTTTGATTGCTTTTATGATGAAGAATTTGCACCATGGTTCAAATCATATGTAAGTAGACAATCTAAAATTGGTTTACACATATCTTAAATTTTTAAATGAATAGCATATTCATTTGACTTTAGGTTCATTCTAATCAAGCTCACGTTGAGCAAGAATTATTAATCCATTTGGCATGGGATCCAAAAGTAATAGTATGCACTTGGCTAGCATATTTCATAAATGGATATAATTTTCATACTCAGGAATATAGAATGGGGAAGACTATAATAAATAGTGGAGTTTGTGTTTAGTCATCCAATGATGGAGGTGCAAGCAATGATTTTTATGGTTTGCTGGATGAATAATAGAGGTAGAATACTCTGGCCCAGAAATGCAAGTTATCTTATTTATGTGTCACTGGTTTGACCCTGTTAGAGGAATGAAGGTGCATCCTCATTATAATTTGGTTGAAATAAATCATAAGAGAGTGTATAAGAGATATGAACCATTTGTGTTGGCACACCAAACGATTCAAGTATTCTATTCTTCATATCCTAGTTTGAAACGTGACAAGATTGATTGGTGGACTGTTTGTAAAACAAAAGCATGAAAAGAAATTGAGGAACGTTGGGAAGACATTGCATATCAACAAGAGGAAGTTAAGAACACATTTGAGACCGAGGAATATATTATTCCAATGTTACAAGATCCTAGTGGAGTAGTGATAAACGTGGATACAAGTGAAATTATTGAGAATGATGATGATGATGATGATGATAATGAGGAGGAGGAGGAGGAGGAGGACAATGACAATGATAATGAGGACTTTGATTTTTGATCATGGGTAAAAAAAATTTAGAGTAAATTTAGTTTTAATCTGTAAATTTGTAAAAGTCTTAATTATCTCAATTAGTTCTCAATATACTGTCTCATTCTTAAATTTATATATTTTATCTCAAAATAGACTTGACTTGCGCAGATTTCACGCACTCTCTAATCTTCATTATGCATATTGTAAGTATTTTCATGTTCTTTAATATGCATCAAATTTTTATTTACTTGATCTTAATTTTAAATTTTGGTTCACAATTTCGATGGGGTGGCCGTAGATGGAGTTCTGGCCAATCAGATTTAGCGCCTGACACTGGACCTACACACCCCCCCCCAATCACCTTTGCTTGTGCCTTCCATGTACCTTCGCCTGTGCCTTCCCATTCACCTTCGCCTGTACCTTCGCAAGCCAAGTCACCAATACCCACCAGACACTCGGTTGCTACGATGCAAGACACTCGAGAGTGTATAGTCCCCTATGGAGATTTGTAAGTATAATTGGTCTAAATATTTTATTTTTTCAACTATATTAATTATTTAACAATGTTTGTTTGTAAATTTATGATAGGTTCCATAATTCTATATGTATTTTTCACGAGATTAATAAAATCATGAATAACCATTGGGGAGGTGCTTCAATGAAATATACAAGCACTCCAACACTCACAAAAGAACTCTAGTGGAACGAGTTCAAGGTATATCCCCTTTAGTTTATATATGATATTAAAGTTAATATATAATCAATTTATTTTTTTCCATTGCAGCGATCATTCACTTGGGACCCTACTGAGGAGTTGGAAATTAGGAGAATTTTCAAGAAAAAATATGGCGATCACATCCAGCATGTACTTAATCATGAGAAGACGAGGGGGAAAAGTCACCCTCCATCACTGAGGAAAATTGGACTAGAATCTCCAATTATTGGGCATATGATGAGAGCAAACAAAGGAGTTAACAGAATAAAGAAAATCATGCTTATAATTCTGGAGACTCATCTGCAACATATGCGGGAGGCTCTATCAATATCGATGAGCATATCCGTAGATTGATAAATTTTTAAACTCTCTCACTATTTTTTAATCTATTTTAGACTATTATGTTATTTCTAATAATATTTTTTTAGACTAAGGAAATTGAGTGAGAGCCATTATTTATCGACACTTTCACCCGCATATTTCAAAAAAAAAAGACAAGACTTGGAGCGGGGATAGAGCTAAATCAGTCAAGGTTTGGATTAATCTTTGATCTTAATTTATAACATTGATTCAAGGCGAGTTATTTACCTGCTTTCACTTTATATTATATGTATTTCTATTATTTCTAATTAAGATTATATGTAATTTTATTTCAATATTTTTTTTTATAATACAGAAAAAATATGATGAGTTAGAGCTAGTACTAAGAAACTCTCAAGCTACTGATGAATCCAGTGGATCTGAGCCCTCTGTTGGTAATAATTTGAATTTATAGCTAGAGGCGAGTGGGGGATCGAAAGGAGGAAGAATATTGGGAATGAGTTCTTTGAGCCGAACTCATAAAGTTGCTAGTACATCTTCTTCCACCCCACCAGCAGTAAGGACACAAATTTATAACTTGACTGAAGAAGTTATCTCATTGAAAGGGAGACTCGCTCAAAGAGATCCGGATATGATTCAAAGAGATGAGGAAATGAGACAACTACGCTAACAACAGGAGTTAATATTGCAATATCTTCAGTTAGCCTCCACTCCAAGTTAGATGCCTCCTAGTGCCCCTGATGGTGACGACAACGGCGATGATGATGGTGGTGATGGTTGTTCATGATTTGTTAATGTATGAATGTTATTTGTCTTAGAATTAGTGTATATAAAATAGGATGTGTAAAATAAGATGTGTATGTTGATGTTAAATAGGATGTGTAAGTAGGATGTATATGTTGGATTTGGTTGATTATATTGGATGTTATGTAATGTATACACGAAAAATGCTAAAATAGGGATTTTCTGGGGAAAAAATAGTATTTTGCGATGAATTTGACGACGAAAATGGATTCGTCGCCAATGTATCATAAAATTATTATGCATCATAATTCTGCGACGAATCCTATTTTCGTGGTAGATCTACGACGAAAATATATTTTCATCGTAGATCCGCGATGAATCTGTTTTGTCGCAAATCTAAGATGAAAATATATTTTCATTGCAGATTTGCAATGAAAATAGGATTCATTGCAGATTTGCGATGAAAAAAGATTCGTTGTAAATCTGCGATGAAAATATATTTTCATCGTAAAGTTTAGAAAACGCAAATCTATGATGAAAACATATTTTCATCGCAAATCTGTGATGAACACAGATTCATCGTAGATCTAAGATGAAAACAGAAACATTTTCATTACAAATCTGCGATGCAAATATGTTTTCGTCGAAGATCTGCGTTTTTTGAAATTTGAGCCGAATATTTTTTCGTCGCAAAATAGCAATGAATTTTGCGATGAATACAAAATTTATCGTAAAATTTACGATGAATTTACATATTTTTGTTGCAAAATTTGGCGTCGAATTATTAGCCATGAAAAAATTTTCGCGGTAAATTTCTCGCAAAAAAGATTTGCGAGGAATTTTTTAGTTAAATTCATTGCAAAATTTATCGCAAATTTATAGTTTTTTTTGTAGTGGCTAAGTTTTTAATGATTTTAATTATTTCTGAATTTTTAAGATTTAATTTTGATTTTTTAGTAATATTTGAATTTTCAAAATTATTTAAATTTGAATCAATATTTGAATTTTCAAAATTATTTAAATTTATATTTTTTTATTATTTAAATTATTTATATTTAAATTTTTATTATTATTTGAATTTTATGAATAATTTAAATTTGAATTATTATTAATTTTTTATTTTTTTGAATTATTTAAATTTGAATTTTTATTAATATTTGAATTTTCAGAATTATTTCAATTTAAATTATTATAAATATTTGAATTTGAATTTTTATTATTTTTTATTTCCAAGTTTATCAACTTTATCTTATCTAGATTTTAATTTATATTTTTTAAATTTTTATCAGAGTTAATATTAGCATGCATAGGGGTATTTTCAAAAATAATATCATCATGTAAATTTTTCAACCTATTTTCAAATGTACTATTATTATAAAAAATTGGATTTGCATGAATTGTAAAATCACTAATCTTTTTTGCAATTTTCCTTGTTGGGCAGCAGTTCTTATAGTGTCCGAACTCTTGGCACTTGAAGCATTGGATGTGGTCCTTGCTTCTCCGGACTCCTAGCATCAGTTCCTCCTTTGTCACCGGTGGTGTCGTTCGATTCTTATGAGTAGGGCACTTATTTTTATAGTGTCCTCTCTCCCTACACTTGAAGCATATAATATGTAATTTAAAAATAGACATTAATAAAAATTACCTTTATACCCTTTTCCCCCTCAATTCGTGGCATGCTTGCTCCGTCGACGGTTAGTCCAATCAAAGGCTCCTTCTCTAATATCAATTGTAGGATCGATGCATGTCAATAGAGGGGGGAGGCGTGAATATTGACTGTTCGTTTCTTTTGCATTTTGTCGAGTTATTTTCTACAGAATTAGTGTTGGTAGCGGAAATATAAAATAGCAATAATGAAAAGAACACTCGCGGATTTATTTGGTTCCCAACCCCCGAGGGTTAGTACGTCCAAGGTCTAATCACGGGAAGCGTCAATCCACTAGTGGTCACCTTTCTAGAATTTTTCGGAGGCAGAGAAACTCGTCTTATAGTTTGTATGCAAACACAAATAGAAATTAAGAACAAGCGTATGATAATATAAATACAAACAAACCAAAAAGGTCATCGTCGGTCGGTTTGGAAGCTCCTGAGTGCCACGCACTCCTCCTGGCGCTTCTCCGGTTGCACGAGCAGAGCCTTGTAGCTTTTCTTCGAGCATAGAGCATATGAGGAATAGAAGAAGAGATAATACAAAGCCTCTGCTCATCATTGCTTATATAAAGTGATTCTAGACATCTGGAAGCCTTCTAGGGGCCCTAAGCCCGGCGTAATCCGATCTGAACTCATCGCACGCCTTATCTTGACTTGATAATTTCTGGTCCAGGCAACCATTTGATGACCTGGATTGACTCCAGGTGCCTGGATATGATCTAGGTTCCTGCAAGACACACATACATACACAAACAAGCAACCTAACCTAGTCTTGTAAGTTTACCTGACCTACTAGACTTACATTTTACTTGGGGCCAATTCCTCCAAGACTTTACCACCTAAGGTCTACTCCTTAGGATTTCACTTTGCCAAGCATCCAGTCATCCTTGACCATCTGATCACCCTTGACCTGCTTGGACTTACCCTTGTCTATCCTCCAATTAGGACTAGTCACTCAGTAGATTTCTCACCACCTAAGGTTCACTCCCCTAGGATTTTCACTATCTAGCTTCACTCACTAGGACTTTCTCCTCCTGGCTTCACTCACTAGGGCCTAGCTTCACTCACTAGGACTTTCTCTTCCTGGCTTCACTCACCAGGGCCTAGCTTCATTCACTAGTACTTTCATCTCCTAACTTCACTCACCAGGACTTTTTTCTCCTAACTTCACTCACCAGAGCCTAGCTTCACTAACTAGGATTTTTTCTTACCTAACATTCAGTTAGGACTTCCTTTGCTAGTCATATGGTCCTAACTAGACTTCTCCTTTTCCAAACATCAAGTCATGTTTGGATCAACCATTGGTCAAACTGACTAGACCTTGGTATATTGTCAAACATCGAAGTTAAGTTAGATTATCTAGTGCTCCCTACACCAATAGTAAATGGACAAATAAAGAGTATTCAATGCCTTTACTCACCGGCCATTTACTCGTCAGCTATTTCTAACGCCAATTACGAATCTGAATTAATTTTAATTAATTCATCCATTATACATTTGAGAAAAAAGATTATTCACATGGAAAAATATTGGTTCATCCACTTGGACAAATTTTTTCCTCGACCGGTCCGACATTCGACGCACACAGATCAGTCTTGCACACGAGTCTACTTGGGTCAGTGCAATCCGTGCACCCCCCCCCCCTAAAAACTCATGCACAATGGAGTCTCTTCTTCTCCACCTCTTTATTCCATTTCACATTTCCAACAAACTCTTCATTCAAAACATCTTTAATCTGTTCATATCTACACATCAAGCTATATTTAAGACATACCCATCAAAAAATTTGATTTCTTTCAACCAAGTCCATAATATTTGTTTACCTTCTTTATCCAATATATAACAAACCTTCAGATATTTACCAATTATTTCATTATGATGCAACTCAGGTTTGTTAACTAATTATTTTAATTTCTCATGTGATTTTGTTGTGTCTTTAATTTTTTTCATGAATATTCATCAACGTATTGAAGATATTATCGAAAAAAAATTCTCAACATGCATCACATTTAAATTATGTCGAATTAGCAGATACTTCCAATATGACAGCTCCCAAAATATACTTTTTTTTCTCCAACCATACTTGCACTTTCTAACAATATACTTATTTATTTCATCAGAACCATCCTGATATACTGGTAGAAATCCAAAGCTGTCAATTTCATCAAGAACTTCTTCACCTGACTTTATTGCTGGGGAAGTTTCCTGATTCTTTTTGGAATTTTTCTTATTTTGCCTAAATGGATGATCAACTGGTAAAAATTTATGATGATTATCAAACTAGGATATCTTCTCACTACAAGGCAATGAAAATGCATCTATCTCCCTCATACAATGTAGACAAGTTAACTTGTCAGTTGTGCTCCATCCTAACAACATTGAGTATGTTAGAAAATCACTAATCATCCATAACAAAGCAACATGCATTGTAAAATTTATTTTACTTGCAATGTCATAAGTTTTCGACCCTACATTCCATAAATGATTTAGCTCTACAATTAAAGATTATAAAAAAACATCTATTTGCCCTTTTGGATTTTGAGGACATGGAATAAGGGAAGATAAATTTGTATGTTATGCACATCCATGGTGGTAAGTTATATGGTGTTAATAGAACTAGCTAAGATGAATATTGTTGTCCATAGCTCCCAAATGACTTAAATCTATTTGCGAAAAGTCCAAGTCTCATATTACGTGGTTTCATGCACATCAAGATGTTTTCATGTAGGGGAGTCACAAGGATGACATGTTATATCTCCTTCATGTATATGCTCATGATGCCACCTAATGCGACTTGTTGTTGCGGGAGATATATACAAGCGTTGAAGTCTAACAGTTAACGGAAAGTAATACATAACTTTTAATGGAATATGTTCTTCTTCTTCCCAGACATGCGACTACCCTACTTATAACAAGGGTGATTACACATCCTACATTCCATTAGTTCGCTATTTTTATTCCAAAAGATCATGTAGTTATTGATACAATAATTAATCTTCTCTACAGGCAAACCTAAATTTCTAATCAATTTCTTTGTATTATAGAAGTTATCAGTCATACAGGTATTAGCAGGGAGCAACTCTAACCTCAATTGACACATGTCATCATAACATCGTTCAGAGAAATGATGTTTTGTCTTCATATTCAATAATCTTGCAGTAGCTGATAGTTGAGAATGTCAGAAGGAATGTCTTCTCACACTTCTCTTTCATTAGCCTTTAACATGTCATACAGATTATAAACTTCTGGTGTTGGTATTTCATCTGCCTGATATGAATGATCAACTGCATTCATTGTGTCGTAAATCATTGATTGCATTGCATTTACATGCCTTGATGATTCCTTTGGATCAATCGGGCATGTTGACGAAGCAATGGAAGGTCCAATTGGATCAAATACATAAGGTTCTCCATGACAATACCAATTATAGTAATTTGGAACAAAATCATTTTTACATAGATGTACTTTCAAGATATCTTTATCACAAAAAGTTGTATTTCTACATTTGCAATTATTATATAGACACTTTAACTTTGCTTCATTCATACATTCTGGATGAGACTTAGTAAATTTCATAAAATCTTTAACTCCAATAAAATATTCTGAGGTAATGAAATCATTTTCTAACCTACCATACATCCATGCTTTATTTATATATATTATATCCTAATGAGAATAAAAGTTCCATCATTAATAAATGTGTAAACTAAACATGATGTAAATATTCTACTAAAGAGTTTGATTTTAGTTCAAAATAACCAATATGTAGAATCAAAACAAGTAATTGCAACGTTACTAAATGTGTAACACTAAGCATGCATATAGTTTAAATCTAATTTTAAACACTTAAACTACTTAATACTATCAATAACACTTAAATTTAAATTAAACATTAAGTTTGAACATCAAAAGAAGCACAGTATATCTAAAGATCGTGTAAATCAGAAAATGCAGCAGTATATCTGAAGATAAAAAAAAACAAAGAAAAATTAGCTATTTTTAATCACATTACATAATTAATACCATAAATACAAAATGAGATACAACAACGGCCAGCCAAAATGGTGACCTGAATTAGCTAAGATAGTGCTAAGTTCGCAGCCAGGGCTAGTTGAGGTCGCGGGCGAGCTTGATGTCGGTCGGCCGAGCTCATGCCCGACCAAGCCAACGACCGGCCATGCAAAGCTTGCGGCCACCCCATCCATGCCAAGCTTGCGGCCACCTTAGCGATGCCATCGATGCCATCCGCGGCCACACCATCCATGCACCCCAGCCACGCAGCCACGCTAGCCGCGATCGCCCACACCAATTGCAACCGCCCACGCCGGCCACGCTAGTCGCGGCCGACACAATGTCTTGGGGCCGAGGCCCGCGAACGGAGAGAGAGGAGAGAGAAATAGCTTACCTTCGTGCCGGAGATGATCGCGCATGCCTGAGAAACTATCGAACGGCGATCAGAATGAGAGCAGAAGAGGAGAAGAAGAAGTTAGGGGAAAAAGGTCGGGAACCCTAAAATTGCTATTTTTAACGACGGGATTAGTAATCGGTCGCCAATTAGCAATGAAATTAGTAATCCGTCGTCAATTAGAGATGGAAATAATAATCCATCGCCAATTAGCGATGGATTACTAATTCCGTCACTAATTGGTGACAAATTACTAATTATGTCGCTAAAATAGTGATTTTTAGAGTTTTCGCGACCTTTTTCCCTTATTCGCTTTCCCAAACTTAGCGACAAACGATGGTTAGCGGCGGCAACAATGGCGGCTGGCGGCAGTAGCAACGACGGTTGGCGGCAGCAACGACAGCTAGCGACGACAGTAACAACGGCGACAAGGATGATTCCTCGAGCGCAAGGGGAGCAGCGGTGCAGGTGAGGGAGAAGCGGGGATCGACACAGCGAATAAAAAGAAAAGTTCAAGTGAATTAAAAAGGTTTTTAATTAAAACTTTAATTAATTAATTCAATCAATTTCTAACTTAAATAAGGTAATTTAAATTGACTTTCTCAAACCCTAATCGAATTATATATATATATATATTTATTTATTTATTTACTTATTTTAAATTTTAAAAATTATAAATAAATTATTTTTATTTATTATATATATTATCAACCTATTATTGTCATTAATAACATTAATAATATTATTATTAATTTGATTTAATTTATTTAGGGAGAATTTTAGTAAAATATCAAATTGATTAAGTCTTATTGATCAATTTATCATCCTATCAAATACTAAATTAAATTTTAAGGGTTTTTAATAGGATCGTATGATTCTACGATCTAATTTTGACCGATCTGATTTTAACCACAAATCGGTCCTGCGTAGGATCGTCATCCTACAAACTATGATAGAGGCCTTCTTGGTTATCAGAGTAATGACTATTTTCTAGGACAAAGCTAATTCGTGAAATTGGACACTTAGCTAATCAATTGAGAAACCCTGGTTTAACTAGTCTAGGATGTGGTGAGATAGCTTCGATTAGTTCCACTACAAAAAAAATCTTATTCAACAATACTCAAAAGATAATAGTTTTATGTCAAAACCATTATTTGTTACCTTTTTACAATAGTTTTTCAAAACCATTTTCTTTGAGCCTTTTTTTTATTCAAAGACAATGGTTTGTGAAAAATCGTTGTCTATGAGTGGTTTTTGGTGGCTACGACAACAGTTGTTGAAAAACCGTTGTCTATGAGCATTTTTTGGGAGCTACGATAATAGTTTTGTTAACCGTTGTCTATGTGCATTTTTTGGGTAAAAACAACAGTGTTTTTTGGGTCAAATTTATTTTCCCAATCTTAATTTTTTTCATAAACCTAAACCTTTCA
>JBBUKS010000008.1:2113884-2124346 GCA_038050645.1 Hedychium gardnerianum | reverse complement strand
CTGTTGGGGAAATTAGCGACGGATTCAGCGACGGAAAATATATTCCTTCGCTAATTAGCTACGGAAAATATAGTCCGTCGCTAGTTAGCGATGAAATATATTTTTCGTCGCTAATTAGCGACGGAATATATTTTTCGTCGCTAAATCCGTCGCTAATTGGCTGCTTTTTTTGTAGTGAGATGAAAAAATATTATGGATATTTACAGATTAAAGACGCACCTACCTTCGTAGAGGAGGGTGCAAATCTACAACTTGAATTGTGTATTAATATGAGATACATATGCACGTCAGACAGAGGTAAATCATGTGTATTTAAAAAAAAAATCTTATTATTTTTAAAATTCGTTTAGAAATCAAGCGTGTAACAAAAAACTAATAGAAAAAAAAATAAAATAAAACACGTTCGATATATTTGATTCACAGTCCAACGGATTATTACTCTAAGGCCCGTGCGTCTTTTGGAATATTTTCGATGGGTAATTCACTAAAATTCTCCTCCGAAGAATTTTCGGAGAGAGATTTCGAATATAAGAATATGAAGTGTAAAATGACACTTATGGAAATACAGAAAAATAAAACGACACAATTTTACTAATGGAAATTGAAGCTCGATATCGTTCTTGCTGTAACAATATGCTGGGGCGAGATTTTGGTGCAGTAAAGTCGTTGCACAACAGTTGCAGAGCACAGAGCAATAGTATGACAAAGAAATGACGTTTAGAAGTTATGTCTATCACTGCTATTTGAATCTTGTTTTATAACTCATTGGAGACATCTCCAACGAACTAGGACGTCTCTATTGAGGCTAATTTGATTTATAAACTTTGACATTTATCCTTTCCAGGGTGCCTCCAAGCTATCTGAGGTGCCTCCATAAATGCCACGTGTCAATAGCTCATGAAAAATCCATCCTCGTAGCTTATTTGCATGCTTATGCGCCTTCATCCACTCGAGGAGCCTCTAGCGCCTTTGTCTTCGAGACGCCTCTATCTACTGGAGGTGCAGATGTCTCTAGCGCCTTAGGCTCCAAGACGCCTCTAAACACCTGAGGCGCCTAGCACACCGTTGACCACAGTTTGACTTTTGACCTGCAAGAACTATTAGTCCAAAAAATAACCTAAGCACAAAGTTAAAACAAATAATGCATGCACAAGTATATTTATGACTTAGATCTTATCTAGCCACGACCAAGATCTAGTCACAGTCTCAACTTAGATTTTCAAGTTGAATCTAAGTTAGACCAGCGCTTACAATCTTCACTGGGACTTTGGCTCACTGGATTCGCTTCCAATTTGTTTACCTTACTTACCAATCGCCAATTTCCTTTCTTGAGGTTTGATCTATTGATCTCATCAGGGCTTCCTACCAGAATACTCCATCTGGACTTTAGTCAGTTATCTGGTCTTTCCTGATTCGATTGGACTTCCTGCCAGCTATCTAGTTATCTCTGATTCAGTTGGACTTCGTGTTAATCGTCTGATCCTCCCTAACCTGACTAGACTTTTGCTTGGTGTCTAATTATCTAGATTTATCAAGTCGGTTAACTTGCACACTTAGCTTAAGTAATTAAATAATAAAAATTAAATTTTTATCTATTGTCATATATTAAAATTTGAGTTAAATTGTCAATATAAACTGTATCAACAGAAGAATGTTACAAGAGCTTCTGGGAGAGATCGTGAGGTGAGTGGACGCCGACGGGGAGCAGTAGCAGCAGGAGAAGGACATCGTAGCCTACGCCGGTGTCTGCCATAGGTGGAGATACGAGGCACGGGGTATCGTTCGGCAATTGTGTGAGGCTGGCAACATCACCTTCCCATCTTCTCTCAAAGAGGTGCCTTTCGTTTTCTTCCATGACTTTCCTCTAGTTCCTTATTTCCTTTGCATGTTATTTTTTTTCCTTTTAGGAATTTGAGACGGAGCTGATTCTCATGAAATTTGGTGTTTTTCATTCATGAAAAATTTCTTCTTTTTGTTTGCTCTGATTACTTCGAAACAATTTTATTTGTGATATATATTTGTTTCCTTTGTATATTGATTTGCAATCTGAATCGTGTTTTGTTACTTATATGCGGTGCAATCTAACTTAGACCGAGGGACTCTCCAGTACAACGCTTGATCAAAAGGAACAAGAGCAAAAATTTCCGTCGCTATTTATAGCAACAGATTTTAAATTTTCGTTGCTAATTATAGCGATAGAATATAAATTTCGTCACTGACTTCCCTTAAGTACTGTGTAATAATCTTAAACTTAGCAACGGATTTAAAATTCCATCGTTAAATTCAAGAATTTTACACGGTAATTTTCGTACCAAAATATCATAAAAATAGCGACAGAATTTTTAGCATCGTCGCTAAATTTGATAAATTTTGACAGTTTTTTTGTTATTTTTCATTTTCCTTGTTTACATAAACTACAACAATTAATAAATCATCACAAACGATGGTTATCACAACACATTTATATTATAGAATTAAACAACATAAATTTACATTATAGAACTAAACACCACAACATTTAATCCAAACATAATAAATAAGTCTAACAATACAATCCAAACACAACATCGAAACATGACAAACAATAATAAAATGATATATAATCCAATTTGAACATAACTTTCGGATATAAACTAAACATTTAATACAATCCAGAAAAGTCTAACACAATAATCTATAACATCCAATACAAGACATCCAACTCAAAATCTAACTTAAAATCATCTTCAATCTTGTAGAAAATAAGATATGATCATAAGTTATGAATACAACAATAATTTTTGGAGTTAAACTACTTAAGGGATAACTACTTATAATAAAAATACATAAGCTGATAAATATAAATTTTATATTTTTAAAAAAACTTAGCTTAATTAAAAAAATTTGGATATCTGTAGATGGTGATAAACATATCATTGACTGAAATGGATCAAGAAAAAAATATAATACAATTAGAGATTATATAATTGAAAAAGTAATTACAATATTTTTCTTTGAAATACAGAGATAAACAAAAATCGAAGTTATATGATAATACACCTCAAAATAAGCTACTCATCAAGAGAATCGTCGGGATCCTAGGTATCCTGGGACTCAAAACAATGCGGCTGCGACTGCAACTCTTGTATCGAACTGAACTAAGCTACCACGACACACATATGGCGATAGATCTCCTCAGCTCTAGCATCCCGAGCAGCCATCGACTGCTCCAATGTAACGACTTGGGCCCTCAATTCTTCATTTTCTTATTGCAACGCTGCGACATCACTAGATGACGAGGAACTCGGATGACCTCTGATCATAAGAAGATCCCTCATACGATCGAAGACAAGTTTGGGTTGGGAGCCAAGGCTTTAAACGGAGGTCTTCTTCCTTCCACTGACAACATCATAATAAATGTCATTAATCGCATCGGTGGATAGAATCTGTGACTCCTCTCTCTCTATACCAGGCTGAAACGCCTATGCAATTCTACTTGTCATTTTATCCTGTAAAAAAATTTAATTAATATCCACATACAATCTATAAATATATTGAATGATAATTATGTAATTATATAAAGTTAATATTCTTACGTTAATTGCTTGGGATCGGCGATCGACAAATGTGTCATCCTTCTTCTTATGCATCTTGTTAAATACCTCTCAACAAATGGGAGGTCTCTCTAATTCAACAGTTTGTGTAAAACAAAATCAAGTACATTAAAACAAGGTCAATAATAGTAATAATTTTTTTCCTAAATATTAAATTAACAAACTTACCAAGTCTATGACATGCTCGACAATAGAACACGATCCAATAGTATGCTTTATGGATTTGGTGCTTAGCCCAGCAAGCTCAGTTTTGCGATTGCTTCAAGCAATCGCTGAATTAGACTGTCATCTCTCGGCAACCCAAATGGCTCTCCAAGCCTGCCAAATATTAACAAACACCTCGGATGACCTGGTTCCCCTCCTCCTCCACTTGTATAACAAGTCCTTGTAAAGTTTAGCGCAGCAAATGTTCCATGTATCTTTAAATTCAGCCTCGTGGCACTCCTCCCAAGCATATAATTTTTGCAATAATATTGAGAAAATTAATATCAAAAGAAATTTATACTACACAGATGTTCCATTTTTATTCAAAATACTTACCAAAAATTTACCATAATAGAAAATTTTCATTTGTTGGTCTACATGCCTCCATGTAGTACCTGTAGTGCACAACCATTCTTTAAATTTTTTTGATATGTATGCTGCGACCTTATGTCCATATAGAAGAAAGCTACATGAAAAAATATGAAATTACTAAGAAATATGTGATAAATAAAAAGAGTAGTAAATACTGAAATTATTAAATATATAACTACTTACCAACCACCAGAAACCCTTAGGATAGTTTGGCCACCTTGTGTTGCTGGAATGTCTGACATGGCTATATATATGCAAAATTATAGTATAACACATAACATTCAAAATGATAATAACTTTTATGCTATAACAAGGGAGATGTACATGTTATGACAGATATTTCCATACAATATCCACGACAATACCAGTTGTAATAATTTGGAACAAATTCATACCTACATATATGTGTTTTCACTGCATCCTCATCACGGAAAGCGAATTTCTACATATGCACTGATTACATGGATACTTTAACTCGACACCATTCAAGTATTCTGGATGAGACTTAGCGAAGTTCACAAACTCTTCAACTCCAGTAAAAAATTCTTGACTGATAAATTCATTGTCTAACCTATTGTACATCCAAGCCTTCTTATATACATTGTATCCTAATAAAAATAAAATTTCTAACATGATTAATCATGTCAAACTAAGCATGCTTATATTTAAATCATTATACTTAATCTAGCATGTAAAATTAAGCATGCTTTTTCCAGCTATATGATTCTTACAACATTGTATCCTATAGTACATCCATGCTTTATTCATATACATTGTATCCTAATGAGAATAAAAGTTTCATCATTAATAAATGTGTAAATAATCCACTAAAGAGTTTGATTTTAGTTCAAAATAATGTAAAACTTAAACTAAACTAATAATGCATATAGTTTAAATCTAATTTTAAACACTTAAACTAAACTAATCATGCATATAGTTTAAACTTAATTTTAAACAATTAAACTATTTAATTCTACCAATAACACTTAAATTTAAACTAAACATTAAATTTATACTACTAGTATACCTGAAGATTAGCGACTGGAGAAAATACAACAGTATACCTGAAGATTAAAAAAAAATTAGCTACTTACAACAAAGAATAAATTTAGCTAACTTTATTTCGCGAAGAGTTATTTGAGCAAGTCTAGCTAATAATATACAACGAATCAAGTCTGACTAATAATCTGAGCACAGTGATTATTGAACCTCAACCGCGCAGCTGTCGGCTGGCTACGTGCAACTACGGTAGGCCACACGCAGCCGCGGCCGCACCGTCGCCTAGCGATCAGAGAGAGAGAGGAGAGGGGGAGATTTTGCATACCTTCGTGGTGGAGAAATAATTAGCTATTTACATAAAAAAATAAATTTAGCTAACTTTACATATGGAAGAGTTATTTGAGCAAGTCTAGCTAATATTATACAACGAATCAAGTCTAACTAATAATTTGAGCACAGTGATTATTAAACCTCAATCGTGTAGCTGTAGCCGGCCACGCGCAGCCGTCGGCCGGCCACAAGCAGCCATCGACCGACCACACGTAGATGCGGCCGGTCGCGCGCAGCCGTGGTCGCCCACGTGCAACCCATCACCTAGCGATCAGAGAGAGAGGAGAGGGGGAGATTTTGCATACCTTCATGGTGGAGAAATGCAATCGGTTGGCCGACTGGCGATCGGAGTGAGAGAAGAGGAGAGTTGGGAGAGAAGATAGGGGAAAAGTCAGCCCAAAAAACCCTAAAATCATGAAATTTGCGACAGAATTTAAATTCCGTCACTAAAAGGTGACGTAATTTAGGGTTTAGTGTTTTCCCTCGTGGGATTAGTGATGGAGTTAGTGATGAAAAATAATTTTATCGCTAATTAACAACAAAAAATAAATTCTATCGCTAACTTCGTCGCTAATTCTAGATTTTTTTTTAGTGATAGCGGATAATGAGTTGTGAAAGACTGTGTGACTTGTAATATTTTAGTTTATATTTTTAAGCTAGATACATTAATTGAGAGCTTTTGGCAACATGAGTTCCTAGTCGTACTTTAGGCACGAGCTTGATCTTGAAGGTTTGGAAGGACTTATGAGGTGTAAGTCGAGCAAAATCAAAGATTGAGTCAAATAATGTTTATTCCAATTCATTGGGATGCTTAGTTGATTACTTGGTTAATTAAAATTCTAGTGCTCAAGCACAAACTTATTCTTTATTTGAATTGAGTCAATTGGAACGCCACTTGAGTCAGCTCATGAAACCATTGAAAAGATAAGCTCGTTGTATCAACTAATTGAGTCTACTAGAATGAGTCTCAGTCAAATGAACATTGTTTAAGTCAATTAGATCCTCGTGAATTCTAAGTTGAAAGTTGTTAATAGATAAACTAATGATCTTACACTACAAGAAAAAAAAAAGAAAAACTAACAGAATACTACCGACGGAATTTTCCCAGTCGATTTTATTCCCGTCATAGACGATGATTTTCAATAGAATATGACTTCCGTCGGTAATTATCGACAGAATCGGTATTCTGTAGATAAACATTATCGACGGAACTGGATTTTTTCGTCGGTAATTACTGACGAAAATACCGGGTTCCTTCGATAATTACTGATGGAAAAATCTGATTCCGTGGGTAATTACCGACGAAAATAGTGATTCCGTCGGTATTGTATTGAAAAATAAATACTGTGTATCAATACGACACTGAAGGAATCATCGTTTCCGTCGGTAATTACCGACGGAATCTCCAGTCCTTAATTTCCGTCGGTAATCACCAAAAGTTTTTTTAAAAACTTTTATAATTTATAATTTTCCTATTTACAATTTTCATATCAACCTAAACTATCACAAACGTTGGCTATACAAAAATAATGCATATAATCCATTCACACACATACACATACATATACAAACTAACTTAAAATCCATTTATACACATACACATACACATACAAACTGACTTAAAATCCATTCACACACATACACATACAAACTAACTTAAAATCTATTCACATACATATACAAACTAAACTTCAAATTCATTCACATACACATATAAACTAAACTTTAAATCCATTACAAACATTAAAATTCCTAATCACAATCTTTTCACATTCATTTAAAAATAAATTAAACAATCTCCAAATACAAAGAAATCCATTAATAAATCTCCAAATACAATCCTGCAAAAGTATGGAATACAAATGAACATTATGTATAACCAAAATATGTAATACAATCATATTTTGGATCATAAACAGAATATAATATTTGATGATGATGATGAAAAATGAATACTAGGGAAAAAAAATTTACCTGGATCATATTTTGGATATCAGATGATGATAATTAAATATATCCAAATACAATCACATCAGTAGAGATTCCTGAAAAAATATAATAAAATATTTAGACCTGAATAGAATATAATATCAAAATAGAATAAAAGTATTTTGCATGATTTATATATGATAAATAAAAAAAACTACAACAAAGTTGAACAACCTTCAGAATAACCTAATCAACATGATCTCGTGGATCTTGAGTCTCCTGGGACTCAAAACCATGCTGTGTCGGGGTGAAATTTGTAATTATTGCTTGAAAATGGGCCATGGCAGCATCATGATTCGCCTGCTGAGCGACCATCCTCACCTCCCGCTCGGCCATCCTCTGCTCCTGAGCGGTCATCCTCTGATCCTAAGCAGTTACCCTCTCATCTATTGTGGCCAGTTGAGTGCATAGTTCTTGATTTTCACATCTTAAGGACTGCACCTTACTAGAAGAAGAGGATGAACTATCACGACCCCTAGGAGGCCTCAAACGATCAAATACCACTTTGGCCTGGGAGCCAAGGCCATAGAGGGTGGAGTTTTTTATCCTTCCACCGACCACATCATAATATATCTCATTTAGTGCGTCGGTGGATAGAGGTTGTGACTCCCCCCTCCCCCTTTGCTGGTGGTGGAGATGCCTGAGTCACTCTATTTGTGATTTTATCCCGTGTTGAACAAAATAATATTATTAGTATCTAATTTGATCACAATTGCTAAAGTTAATCATTGTTAACAATTAAATGTATTAAAATTAATAATCTTACGTGTATGGCCCGAGATCGAGGATCGACAAATGTCCCATCCTTTTTCTTGTGCGTCTTCAAAAAGACCTCCAAATAAGTGGGTTGTCAGTCTAGAGAACGCTCCTGCATACACAAACAAGTTGGTCCAATAATTTTATAAGTTTGGTAATAAATTAAAATTTTAAAATTCATAGTATGCTCTACTGTGGATCTCGATCCTGACGAATGTCAAGCAGATCCGGTACTCGGGCCACTTGGCTCTATATTTCTATTAACTCGAGCTTTTTCGGAATTTGCTTGTCATTTTTCTTGAGCCCAGGTGGCCATCCATGCACTCCAGATCTCATCTGATACATAACCTGGTTTCGTTCCCTTCTTTCTTATATAGTATAGAAGCTCTTTGTAGAGTTTTGCATAATATAGATTCCAAGTGGCTGTAAATTGTGCTTCATGGTCTTCCTCCCAAGTATATTTTTTCTGCAATTATAAGTTAAAAAATTAGTATACTAAAGGATAAATATTATACTATTAATACCAAACATATTTAATTTACTTATCACAAATTCGTTATAGTAAACTTTTTTCATATCTTGATCTACATACCTCTATGTAGAGAAGCGCTCACTCACTCTTTAAATTTGTTGTTGATGTACGTCGCTGTCCTATGGCCATCCGAAGTAAAACTGCATAAAAAAATATTAATAAATGAGAAAGATATTATAAAATAGTTTTTATAGAACTTGAATTAATAATAATAAAAAAAACTTACGTGTCTTCTACAACCGTCATCACTATGTGGTCACGAAGTGCTACAGTTTGCTCAACCATGACAATATCTACAAATATAACATTATAACACATAATAATAAAGGTTATTAACATTATAAATATTTACAGGTAGATGAAAACATAACTTACTTTATGAACAATACTACTTATATTTAATCGTCACTAACATCTGACTAATCAATATTAACAAGTTCTAAGTCCTCATCACTAGAATCTGTTAGTTTAACAAGATCATCACTGTTGGACATCTCTCCATCATCTATCTCCTCATAAGTGACATTAGCATCTATAAGTAATTAAGATGTTGATTGAAGTTGTGAATCAATTAAATGTCTCTCTATTTCGTCATTTTGAAATGCATCATGATTTTGAACAGTGATGGTATTCAGTATTTATATGGTCGAGCGAGGCTTCATTCGATTAACAGACAATCATTCACTAGATCTTCTTCTCTTCGTAGGATATTCAAGATAGAAAACTTGACCCGCTTGTATCCCAAAAATGAAAGGTTCAAACTTGTTGAACTTTTTGTTTTCAATAACCTTAACTAAATTGTAGTTTTAATGTATTTTGGTACCTGTTCCTGGGGTAGAATCATACCATAAATATTTGAACAACACACACCTTTTTATAGGTAATGCATGATATTCAACTTCTATGATTTCGTTAAGCCTACCATAGTAATCAAACTCAGTATTATTGTTATCGATAGATCCTTTAACGCAAACACCAGAATTATAGGTTAATCTTCATGAATCTCGTTGTGCCACGTGAAATCTGAGGACATTAACATAGTAACCAGAGTACATCATAATTTTATGGAGGGGTCCTGATGCAAGATTCATTATCTTATCATCTTACTCATTTGATAATCTACGGTCTTTCACCTATAAAAATAATTACGATAAAAATTAAGACTGAACTTAATTGAACGAAAAATTCAGTCTCTAACTTTTCTTAACTTACATATATTTGAAACCACAATGCAAATTCGGTCTCTAACTTTTCAACTACTTGGCTTGCACTAAATGATGGATTTTATATATGTAGTTGTTATTCGTACAAGCTGTGAAATGAGGTAATTTTAAGATAATTGTTATTTTGCAGCCAAAAAAAAGGGGATTAATGTTTGATTAAATAAGTCAACTTACTTTATGTAGAATTTGACCTTATCACAGTTTAAGAGTATGTATATTTTTGCAGCATGATATTCTTGTTGAATTAACCATCCAGAAATAGATGTACCCATTGGCTTCCCAAGAAACTTAAAAATAGAAAGCATCGATGGTTCTACAGGTTGAGCATCATCAGAATTTCTAGGACACTTGCGATGTCTGGTTTTCACATTATCAACAAAATAATATGAGCAGAAAGAAGATGCTTCTTCAACCAAATAAGCATTACATATTGACCCCTCAACTCTTGCTTTGTTACGAACATT
>JBBUKS010000008.1:2084074-2098722 GCA_038050645.1 Hedychium gardnerianum | reverse complement strand
TCCTGCCACGCCTAGCCACTGTACCGCTGGCCACGCGTAGCCGCGGCGCCGCCGGCCACACGCAGTCGGCAACGCGCAGCAGCCGGCCACGCCCAACCGCGGCGCCACCGACCACATGCAGCCGACCATGCGGAGGGAGAGAAAACAAGAGCACGGTAGAGAAGAAAGGCATACCTTCGTGGCGGCGGAACTCGACGGCGGCGGCGCGACTGCAATCGGAGGGAGAGAAGACGAGAGAAGAGGGGGAGAAGGCTGCCTATATCACGCAATTTAGCGACAGGATTTTATTTTCCGTCGCTAAATTGTGACGGAAAATTAAATTTCGTCGCAAGATGGGACCGAAATTAGGGTTTCTCCGTCCCGTCGCCTCAATAGAGATAGATTTAACGACGAAAAATTAATTCCGTCACAGTTTAGCGATGGAAAAAAGTCTGCGTCACTAATTTTGTCGTTATTCCACGGGTTTTTGATAGTGTGTTAAATAAAATGTTACAAAAATTTAAAAACCATCTTTGATAACCATCTTTGATCTAATAATTCTAATTAATTACCTTCGAGAATAAATACACTTCTTGAGTATTCTCATCCTTAGAAAGCCATACATTTATTGGTTATTAGCTAGGCATAGCCCATGACCTAATAAAATAATTAAGAAACACAGAAGGTATCTCGTTATAGTATTCATGGACAGCCATGAAAGTATGAATGAAACTAAGAAAATCACATGCGTGATTTACTTTGACTTGTCGCCAGACTCGACTCTATAATATGAATCCCTTTCTCTTTCTCTCTCTTCTCTTTCTTCTATGCAGTTTAACTCTTCTTCTGACCTATCTTCCTAAATCTGATCCCCAGCTTACAACCTGATCAGAAAACAGCTAGAGACTACGATTTTGGACTTGGATGTTTGAGAGGGCAACAGGAAGAAGCTTCCAATGGGAAGAGCTCCTTGCTGTGACAAGGCCAGAGTGAAGAAGGGCCCTTGGTCTCCTGAAGAGGACGCCCAGCTCAAGGATTTCATGGACAAGTATGGCACGGGTGGAAACTGGATTGCTCTTCCTCAAAAAGCAGGTTAATTAATTTAAATGTAGTTTTTTGTTTTAGGCCCTCTTTTTTTCCTCAAAGAAATATAAATTCTGTAATCTTGTTTATGTACATGTAGGATTGAATAGATGCGGGAAGAGTTGCAGACTGAGATGGCTCAATTACCTGCGGCCCAACATAAAACATGGAGAGTTCTCAGATGAGGAAGACAGAGTCATATGCAACCTCTTTTCTTCTATTGGAAGCAGGTATATGATCATCAATAAAGCTAGTTAGTTACTATTATTACTTCTTGAATTAATCATGTTATCAATTGTTTAATTGATTAAGCAGATGGTCCATCATAGCCTCGCATCTTCCAGGCAGGACAGACAATGATATCAAGAATTACTGGAACACCAAACTGAAGAAGAAATTTCTAGGTCTTGTTTCCTGCAACTCCCACCTGATCAAACAACAACATCATCATCAACCTTACTTATCATTATCATCATGCCAGGAAGTAGTACTCCCTTCTGGAATAATCCCTCATAACACTACTATTAGTGATCTCAATTTTGTATCAACTTCTGCTACTACTGCTGCTGCCTCTCACCTTCAGGTTCCATACCATTATCAATCTCATCAGATGGAGAGAAACAATTTCATGGTGAATTTTGGTAATTCTGAACGCAGTTGCAGCTCGTCAGGTGGGAGTTGCACCCCCATCAACTATGGAAGAAGAGATCTGCAGTTTCAACAGTATGAGTACTGCGATATTGGCAGAGGTTTTGATGGAGATAATAATATACTGATAAACACGGAGAATTATAATCTTTATGGTGGTGGTCTCGAAGATAACAGCAGTTTGCTACCTGGAGGAGGAGGAGAGGTTAAGTCAGAATATACTACTCATTATAATTTGCTGAGTTCCAATTCCGGGTGTAATATTTTTAGTAACGATAATTACTCTTTTGATTAATAATTAACTTATATTGGTGCATGCATACATGAAGGTTACTTTTGTTTACACCATAATCTTTTGAGAATTGATTCTTGACTGTAGTATACATCTGTATTTTTAACTTAGATTAATCCATAGTGTTTTTTGTGTGTATATTTTTTCGTGTTTCTACATTGCCACATTTTTCTTTTGAAAACCGATTGCATTTTGGATATTTGTGTTCTGTGTACGATGCTTCAGGTTTTAATTGTTGACTAGTTAGTGATGTGGCCAGGCTGTGCATTATTTGCTTGCCATTAGTTTGCACTGCCACATATATAATAATTATTAATCAAAGGAGGCTCTGTTGTGTACTCTATCTGCATAAAGCAATCATTTTATAGTTTGACAGTGAGGAACTGAGATTAGATTCTTGTCTTGTAGGAAGATGTCTTCACTAAATCCTTTGCATCTAGATCTACTTCATTTTTATTATATATATATATATATATATAAACAAATTTAAAAACAATGTTCTTGATGTTAGTATCATAGAAGGATCTAGGTTATATTAAGACTTACATTAAGAATTTTGTTCATCAAATATTACTGTATCTATTAATTTGCCAATTTTACTGCTATGGTAATACACCAGCAAAATCTACATTAATTTCTGACAGCAAAAATCCATTGTATATTGAGACAAGATCGACATCTATCCTTATACTTTCGTTTGTTACATTTTCAAATTATAAATGATTCGACAATATAAGTGATAAATAACTTATTGATAAACTTCCTCTCTTGAAGTTGTGTTTTGTAGCTGAATGGAATGGAATCACTCAATATATGACAATGATGTATTCCAATGAATTTCTTAGTTCATTCAATTCATTTCATGTTTAAGGAGAAAATTTTCATTCCATATGTATTAGATACAATAGTTATTAATAAATTATGACTATTTTAAAATTAAAGTTATGATAAATAAAATTAAAACTAATTGTCCCTAGCGAATTGAATAGACTTATCAGGTTTGAATAGGTCAAACAAATCGAGTGGGTTGATTAGGTTGGGTAAATTGATCAAGAGTGAGTTAAGCAGGGTACATTCAAGTTAGTGGAACAAGCAAATCGATTGGATAGGTAGAGATAGGTAAACTAAGCAAGACAAATGGATGGAGTAGACAAAGTGAACCAGACAAGCGGGTTAGATGGAATAAGCGAATCATTGGGCTAAGCAAGTCTAATGGACCAATCAAATTAGGTGAACCAAATGAATATGTTAATTCAATCAAACCATTCAAGCCAAGTTAGTTAGTCAGGTTGAGTAGGTTAATCAAGTCTAATGTAACTATTGAGTCAGTCAAATCAGTTAAATTGAACCAATAGGTTGAGTCAAATTGGCAAGTCAATTATAGATGAGCTAGGCAAGTAGGGCCGGACTTGAGGGGAGGCTGGAGGCCTTTGCCTCAGGCCCAACTAACTAGGGGGCCTAAAAAAGATTATAAGTTAATTAATTAAGTTTGATTTTTAAAACTTAGGTAACTAAATTATGCAGAGCCCCCCTCCCCCGCCCCCAAAAAAAAATTGAACTCTCCCGGACAATGATGTAATCATTAAGTTTTTCAATGGATAATCAAAAGATTTAAGATATAAATTTCAACTGCGACGTACTGTAGGAGATTTTCTCTCCAATGAAAAGTGAACCTAAAAATATTTATTATTTAGATGAATTTCTATTAGTACTTTCTGATTTATCATTTTAAATCACAAGTCCTAGAAAAAATAAGTTTAAAAAAAATTACAATACATACACGAAGTGGTGATGGTTATGCTGTGGTGATATAGAGTTGAGACTAAGAGGTATGTATATTTTTATTAATTATTCTATCCATCTTACTCGAGATTTGCTTTCTTTTAACTTTGTAGATATGCTTTTTGTGTGTGACATGTTTAATCTAGGTGAGTGTTGTGGGGTCTAGGGAGTTTTTATTCATGATGTAATGCAGGATTAATACAGGAGGATTAATATATCATAAATTTTAATTTGGATATTAAAATAAGATATTATTTTTTAAAAAATTTAAAATTCGTTCAGAGATATATATTTATTATTGGATGAAACTCATAATAGGTTATATTTTGGATCTAAAAAATATCATTTAGAATTTTTTCCGAGACTCCAAATATTTTTTTACTATTTTTAGTAAATTTTATTTTTATTTTTATATTTAAGATATTTTTGATAATATTCATCTTTAATGCATTATGATTTATTTATTTAAGTGTCTGTTTAGTTAATATTAAGGATTATTTTTTGTTATTGAATAAAACCTTTTGTTGATAAAATTTAAAGATGATGGTTTTTCTGTGTTTAACGATTTATCATGTCTTATTTTTTTCCATAATTTCCTTTTAACTTTAGTCATAAAATAATTATTATTACGTCCAGTGTCATAAAGTAATCACGTACTTTTTTTTTATATATCTTTTTATTACTTATTTAATTAATTTGGTAGTATATATTGTGTGCAATCATGAATGTGTTTTTCCCTATGTACGAATTCATAAATTTAGGTGCAATCGAGATTACTCCGTTCTTGTTTTATTGACTTGAAAAATATAGGAGGCTAAAAGAAGATTCTATAAAGTTGAGTACTCAAGTTTTTAAAAAATCATAAAAAAATTAAATCACAAATTATATATATATTTTATCGCTACAATGTATTCCAAGTTCTTTAGTTGTTCTTTCTTGTGTAAGTATACATATCAATCATTTATATATTTACGTGTAATATGTTCATATTTCTCATGTTAAATTTAAAGTATTTGAGTTAATTATTTATAAAAAAATAATAATTTATGTGTTTTAATATATTTTTAATATTTTTCTAGATATAATCAATAAACAATAGCTCTTAAATATCAAATGAGAGAGAAAAAATAAGAAGAATTAATTCAAAGCTAGATGGTGATATTGATAAATATTTTGTAAGTAATAATAAAATGCCGATAGAAGCATAAATGATGATTTGATGAATTTTGGTCGAGAACTTGATCAATCTACGAAGGAGAATGATAATAAAGAAGTAATCCAACCGCTCATTGTAAATGAATTTGATGACAAAGGTAATGCTAATATTATGGAAGATGTTCAACATAAAAATATAAATATAAATAGCTTATTTCCCTTGAATATTGATCAATAGAAATTAAGATAAAATTGAACAAAATATGAGGGACTTCTTATATGAAAAAGGTTTAACTAGAATTCATGATATCTTCTTTCCTAAAGATTATATTGGTAGACATTTTGAGAAACAAGTGATTAAAAATTGTCTAGTTTATTCGATTTTTTTAGACAGAGTATTTTATTTTTGTTCCAAGTTGTTCAAGACTGAATAAAATTGGTCAATTAGCTAATGAAGGGTACAATGATTGACATAATTTGAGTTGATGCCTTAAAAATCACGAAGTAAGTAAGAAGCATATTAGTTGTATGACTAATTGGAAAGAAGATCGCAAAGAAATAAAATAATTGATTAAAGCTTTTCAAGCCGAAATTAGCAAAGAAAAAGAGCAGTATTAAAGCTAATAATAGCTATAATGCATAGGCTAGCAAAAAATAACTTAGCATTTTGAGGATATTGTGAAAAAAAATATGTTGAGAACAATGATATCTTCTTACAAATGATTGAAATAATTGCCGAGTTTGATCCAATAATGCAAGAGCATATTCATCGTATTCAAGCACAAGAGATGCACATTATACATATCTTGGTCCTAAAATTTAAAATGAATTGATACAGATGTTGACAACTAAAGTGAAGTATGTCATTATTGCAAAAGTTAAAATAAAATAAAATATTATTCGATTGTACTAGATTGTAGTCTAGATGCAAGTCATGAAGAACAAATGTCTAATATAATACATTATGTGGATGATTCAACAAATTCTACCATGATAGAAGAATATTGGATAGCATTTTTGAAGATAGATGATACATCACAAGATAAACTTTTTACCGAACTAAAAAATATGTTGCGAAATCTTGAGCTTGATTTAATTATATAAGAGGTCAAGAGTATGAAAATATATCAAATATGAAAGGAAAGCACAATGGTATACATAGAAGATTACTTGAAATAAATCCTAAAGCTTTTTATACTTCACGTGGAAGTGAAAAAGGGTACACTCTCTCACTCGCACACAAGCACTCGTCTTCATCTCATTTTCTTCTCAGCCAACATTGACTTGACTGTCGAAGGGGTCATGCCAGCTATCATCAATGCCCGCTGATGCTTGTAGATGTATAGGCATAGAAGTCACTCCAACAAAAGGGAGTAAAGGCTCTACTGATAAGAACCCACTCAAGGAGGAGGAGGCCACAATATTTTAGCACCGTCTATGGGAAACAGAGCTAAGGTGAAGTTGGTGAGCAAAAGGAGGACATCGACGAACCCACACTTTGAAGGCTCGGAGGAGCAATGACGACCGCTAATGGAGACGATGTTGGAAACGACGAGAGGCCCTATCTCACTGGGCCAACTTACACAACCCCGATGGAGGAAATGATATGATGCTATCGGGTGACTCCCTTAATGGAGATAGAAGTCGAGGAGCCAACAACAAAAGCCTCGATCTTGGAACCTGCGGTGCAAAGCTCATGCGGGATAGTTATGCCCTCTCATTCTAAAAGAGGCCTCGGAAGTCCACCAACCATGTGGGTTGTTGCTCGCCAAATGCACTTCTCGCTGAATATACAGGAGGAGGAGCTACCACCCAACTTTTAGCTACCACAAATAGGCAAATATAATGGCATGACTGATTTGAAGAACACCTATGCCAGTTGGAGAATGCTACTCTTCTTCAATAGTATTTCAAAGGAGTCAAGTGTCGGGTCTTCTTGACCATCTTGGTCGGCCCACCCAATAATGGTTCAATACCCTCTGACCTGACTTTATCCAGTCCTTTGATGGCTTCTTTGTGTTATTCTTACATTATTTGTTTAGTTCCAAAAGGTATCCTCCTACCCTTCTAAGGTTATTTAATCTGAGGCAGAAAGTGCAAGAGTCGTTGCAAGAGTACCTATAGAGATTCACCTGAGCTTCTCTAAAGGTCCCATCGTCTGCTCCGGAGATCTTGACATGGGTCTTCACCAGGGCTTGCGAGAGGGTGATTTTTTTGATCCTTGGCTAAGAAACCGTTGTGAGATTATGACAACTACTTATCCAAGTAGAAAAATACATTAATATAGAGGAGACATAGAAGGCACACTAAGAGCCATGGAAGCCCTACCTATAGAGATAGGGGAACAATGATAGGAGCATCGACCTCCAGCCCAACCTATGTCACCATAACATTCTATATATTTCACCCCTTGAGGGTTATCAAGGAAAGAGTCATGTAGATATGCGAGGAACAACACCTTTTGACGAGGTTGCCTAGAGCTGAGTAGAGGTCTCATCATCCACATGCTACGTTCTACTCCTTCCACTAGGAGTATGGGCATTCCACTTGTGATTGTCAGAAGTTGGACCAAGAGATTGAGTGGGTAATTGATGTACATCACTCTGTATGGGCAATGTTAGTAGCCATCATAGAGACCTAGTTGGTCAAAACCAGCCTACCTAAGGAGTTATTAATATGATTTCAATAGGTGCAATGAATGGAGATTCTAACCGGGAGAGGAAGGTTCATAGTCTCCAGGAGTGCATGGTAGTGAGCAGATTCGATGCCTCTATTGGAGGCATTGGAGTGGATGGGGATGACTATAGAAGACTTACAGTCTATGATCACACCTCTCTTCGGATTTTCTAGACATGTAATTCAACTGCTCAAGTAGATCAAGCTACTTGTTTCGTTGGAAGAGGAGCTGAAGTGATAGACTATTATGACCACCTTCTCCATGGTCAATGCAACATCATTGTACAACATCATCTTGGGTAGCCCATCTCTCAATGCTTTTTAAGAAGTCAAGTTCCACTATCATTAGAAAATCAAGTTTCTGGTGGAGGCAGAAGTAGGAGAGGTTAAGGGATATCAACAGGCCTCTCGGAGATATTACATTGATATCATTCACACAGATCAAAAGAAAGTCCGGATGAGAGTTAACCAAGTTGGTGTGGCAGGCATAGGCGAGGAAGTTCACTTGGTACAGGAGGGAGAACCGCCCTTTCTGACGGAAGAAAAGATGGAGGCTGTAACTATCATCTTGTGTGATGCCAGGAAGGTTACTCAAATAGAAAAATGACAACATTTTAAGTTGAGGATGGAGCTCGTTGTCTAATCCAGAATTTAGATATCTTCACGTGGTTCCCAAGCAACCTCATGGGAATTCTAGTAGATATAATAGAGCACCACCTATACAATCTATCTACCTCTCGGCCAGTGAAGCAAAAGTGTGGCATTTTAGCTCGACGAGGGATAAGTCATTTAGGAGGAAGTTTATAGATTGTTGGAGGTTGGGCACATACGCGAAGTACATTTCCTGACTTGACTGTCTAATATTGTTTTAGTACCTGAGCTCTTAGAAAAGTGGCAAATGTACGTGGATTTTTGAGATTTAATCAAAGTCCACTCGGAAGATTGTTATCATTGACTAGTTGATGGATTCTATAGTGGGTCATGAGTCTATTTTCATGATGGATATTTATTAGGGATATCATCAAATCCCTCTCACAAAGGTCGATCAAGACAAGATCAGCTTCATCACAGCAAACAACACATTCTGTTATCTTATCATATCATTCAGATTGAAAAATACAGGGGAAATGTACCAACTCTTGATGGATAAGATATATGCAACTTATAAAGTCAGAAGAAACATTGAAGTTTATGTAGATGACATCGATCAAGTTCCTACGGGTTGTTAATTTGGTGTCAAACTTAGAACATATATTTTCCATCGTGTGTAGTGCAATATGAAGTTGGATCTTGAGAAGTGTGTCTTTAGAATTAGTAAGGAAAAGTTTTGATGGTACATGGTGACTGAGAGAGGGATTGAACCAACCCTGAGAAGATAAACGACTTGTAGAATATGCAGTCACCTAGGAATGTCCAAGCGGTACAACATTCAGTCAGTTAAATTACAATTTTATCTTGCTTAATTTCTCATTCGATAGATCAAAGTCTACATTTTTTTTTAAAGATATTGCAGAAGGCTTCCCATTGTCAACGATATGAACCGTGTGAAAAAGCCTTTCAAGAGTTAAAGGCATACTTAGTGCAATGCCTGGTGTTGTCCGACCCCAATCTAGGATAGAAACTATGGGTGTACTTGGCTACCTTGGAGGTGGAGATCAGCTCAGTGTTGGTGCAGGAAGAAAAGACCGAGCAATGCCCCTTTTACTATATCAGTTACTTGTTGAAGGGACCGAAACTCCACTTACTAGCCTATAGAAGTTGTTGTGGGACTCATTTTGACAACTCAGCGCCTACGACGGTATTTTCTCTCACACCCAATAGTTGTCTTAACTAACACCCCGCTCGATCGCATTCCAACACATCTTGAGACAATAAGAAGGCTTATTAAGTGAGTGACGGATCTAAGTGAGTATGATATTATGTACCAACCATGATAATCCATTAAGGCACAAGTCCTTGCAGACTTTCTAATAGAAGCAGCTCATACAAAAGAAATAGATCCATGGTTAATCTTTGTGAATAGATCCTCAAATAGTGAAAGAAGTGGTGCTAGAGCAATTCTAGTTTTCCCACAAGGGGATGAGATGAAGCTAGCCATCCGGCTCCACTTTTGTTCCTCAAACAACAAAGCAAAATATGAAGTACTCCTACTAATAGGGTTCCAAGTGACTCACAATGTGGTGGCCACATGGGCCCTAGTGCACTTGGGTTCACAACTATTAGCCCATTAGGTGAAGGGGATGTTTGAGATTAAAGATGAGAATTCTATAATTTCTCATCTTTTTTTTTTAAGATGAGAAATTCTAGAAGTACCATGAAGTAGTTGAGTGAGCTAATTAAGGAGCATTTTCTAGAAATAGTACTAAAGTGTGTCCCTCGGAGGAGAATCATCGGACTGACCAGTTGGCTTGAGTTGCCAGTTTTTTGGGAGACTCGATGACGCGTGAGGTGATGTCCCAAGTGGAGTTGTTGTCACAGACTGAAGTGTCATAGAAATCAAAATAAGTTGACTGGAGAGAATAGTTTATGATATACTCTCGGGAAGGTCAACTCCCCCTTGACTGTCCAGTCTAAGCATATACACTACCGAGCTATTCGTTATCTGTTAGTTGAAGGGATTCTTTACAAGCGCTCTTTCACTAGGCCACTAATTGTGGTGCTTGGGGCAAGAGGAAGTTGCTTATGTACTTAGAGAAATTCATGAGGGTGTTGAGGTAGGCACATTGGTCAGTCATCGCTCGAAAAGCCCTCCTGGCCGGCTACTTATGGGCAACAATGGAGTAGGAAGCGCGACAAATGGTGAAGGTGTGTGAGAGCTACCAGAGACATCATCCTTAGCAATTCATCTCAATAGAGTTCATGAAGGCAGTGGTTGCTGCTTGGTCCTTTAATCAATGGAGGGTAGATATAGTCGAATGTTTCCTGCTCGACATAGCTCAGAAGAAATTCTTGATTGTCACTATTGATTATTTCTCTAATTGGATGGAGGCCGAGACTCTTGCTCAAATTACAAAGGAGTAGTGACGAAATTTTTGTGGCAGAACATTGTTCGTTATTTCAAGATCTCGTGGAAGCTGATCACGGATAATAGTCGGTAATTTTAGGGCAAGATGATACAAGTGTAGTGTCAGAAGCTTTAAATCAAATAGGTCTCCACTTTTGTAGCTTATCGAGCAACGACTAGGTTAAAGTCACTAATAGGGACTTGGTGTATGGATTGAAGATGAAGCTGGAGTATATGGGAGGTTCCTGAGTAGAGGAATTACCCAATGTGCTTTGGTCCTTCCAGAGAGATCCTTTAGCATGGTTTATCAGCCTGTAACAATTCTACCTATAGAGATTGGAGTCAAGACAACCTGAATCCTAGCCTACACTCTAGCAGATAACGAGACTCTCCAAATAGGGACTTGGTGAAAGAGAAGGGAGCCATGGCCTTCTTCCGAATGGAGAAGTACAAGAGCCGCGGTGGGTGGTCCCTCGGTCATCCTAAGTGGGGGACTTGGTCTTGCGGAAGATCCAACTTGATGGCATCATGAGCAAATTAGGGCCCGAATGGGAGGGGCCTTTCCACATAGTTAGACAAACAGATACTGGAGCTTACTACCTAAGAAATACTAGAGGGAAAATGTTGAAATATTTCATCTTAGACTTTATTATAGTGGTTAATGTAAACTTCGCCCGGGTTCTCCAAGAGTTGTCTTGATACTTAGCAAGTAATTTCAAAAAGCATTGTTGATTCGAAAGGCTCGAGCAGTACAAATTAGATAGAAGACTTAGTCATGCAATTACAATAGTAAAACCTAATAGTTCATGAAAAAAATGATTAATTAAGTTGAATAATGTCGGACTTGGGGTGACTGGTCCGGTCCCATGAATGTTTTTCACCGGCCACTAAGGTAAATCGCGAAGTACTAATGGATGTCCATCTAAATGGCCAACATTCTTATGCTCGCTTTTCACTGGAGAAAATTTTTTCTACAGTGTACCGCAATTGAGATTCGAACATTAAATTTTTTGGTTATCAATTGAAGAATATAATCATTGTACCATTGCCTCGAGAGCCTTAATAGTTCATAAAACAAACTATGAATGAAAGTAAATAGAATGTCTAGTGACAATTGAAGTTTAGATGCCCTTACAAAAACGAACCCGCACAAGGCAAAGTTGACCAAATGTTTACTGGGCTGGTCACCCTTAAAAAGTCCGGGTAGTCGAGTAAAAGTGAAATGTTCTTTCGACACGGAGGCCAAAGCAACTTCTATGTCAAGGAGTTGGCAGCTTCTTCGGCCGGGAAGTATCTAGCATCCTTGAACTGGGAAGTGCAGTTGTCGAAATCAATCTCAAAGAAGTTGTACATTTAAGCCCCAATTTTTTCATTTACCTCGGGGGAGGCCCAAAACTCCGCCTCCCATTTTTTCTTCCTTCCTTCCTCGGCTTCATCACGCCTGGCTAGCTCAATTTGGAGCTCAACCACCATCTACTCTAATTTTATCGGTCATTCCAGATCCGACGTTACTTGATTTGATTAATCATTTTTTTTCAGACGAGTGACGTTGGGAACCTTCCAACTCTACTTTGCTAGTATTTAATTCTTGCCGAGTGACCTCTTCTACTGCTATTGTTATTGCTGCTCTGACCTCTGTAGTCTCAACCCAAGTTAACATGGATGTTATTTCCTCGAGAAGTTCCCTCTCCCTGGCCCGCGTGACCTCCAATTCCCAAATGGCCTAGTTCTTTGCTCCTGGTGAAGATTCACCTTCTTCAGAAGTTCTTCAGTGTAGACTAGCGACTCGTTTAGTTGATGGTTTAGGCTGGATATTTTTCCAAGTTCATAACCTTGGAGTGGTTGGTCGAGCGTATGTCATGACATTCTTGAATATCTTTCTAGCAGCTAACAAAGGTCGACCAAACTTTATAGAACATGCAAATAAGTGACAATGAAAGCTAAGGAACGTGAAGGTTCGAAGGCTTACCTGAGTTGTTCCTTGCGTAATGTAGTCAAATAGTCGGGGCTAGTTCATATGATGAAGTCGTTGCTACTCTTCGAACCCAAGTGCTCACTGGTGTAGAGCTAGGAAGTAGGATGCAGTGTGACTCTTGGCATTGTAGGACTGTGGGCGGGGGCTACTACTCGAATAGCAAGCAACCAGTGATACATTCAGAGGTTTAATGGTTGGTGGTGGAGTAACACTTTAGGCATAACATTGTCTTGTGCTGGTAGAAGATCTTATCACCTAGGGAGAAGGGGGAGACTTAGGCGTTGTTTGCACCAAGGGAGGCCTTGATGCAACTCGTTTATACTTGTTGGAGAGCGTCGGTCGGGCGAGCTACGAGACCCGTTCAGGCGTAGTTTGCTTGGCAGAAATCTTCGAGGAACCAGTGGAGCTCTCGACGCTGTGTAGGCCAAGACGCGGGGATGTACCCTCGGTAGTCAAAGCGGGATCTTGTATCTGAAAGGACAATGACCACCCAATAGAAGTCATAAGAGTAGCAGACCAAACTTGGGATGAAGTGGCTCTAGAAGTCCATTTCCTTTCCGTAGCCAACAACGCCATCATTGTGTACATGTCTCCAGAGTCTTCAAGGCAAAGGTCAGTAACAGTTGACTATCACTCAATGATACAGGAAGGTAGAGGACTATCAAACAACGTATGAGGAGCTGATAGTGCGAGGCTCAACTCAGTGTGGGAAAGTACTGATTCACAAAGGTGATTCAGATCAAAAACCTCCCCCACCCCGCGACGACTATTTTATTCTCTATACTGAGCGAGAGGGGGATGCAGGGCAAAGCATGAATCCAATCAGCCAAGAATTAAAAGGACAAGGGCGAACGATGAATTTGTTCCTTCCAAAAAAAAAAAGATTAATTAGGTTGAGTAACGTCGGATCTGGGGTGACCGATTTGATCCTACGAAAATTTTCCACCGGCCACCAGAGTAAATCGGAAAACGCTAATAAAGGTCCATCCAAATGGTCAACATTCTTAGGCCCGCTTCTCATTGCAGGAAAAATTCTTTGTAATATGTCGTAGCTGAGATTTGAATTTTAGATCCCTTCATTATTTATTGAAAAATTTAATCATACAGACGAATTTATTCCTTCCAACGAGAGTTGGGGCACCCTATCAGGAACTATACATCATGACAGGTGATGAAGTAGAAAACGTCTGGTTCAGCCATCTTCAATTGAAAAAAAAAACAATGAAGTAGAATAGTAGTTGAATGGATCCGGGATTGAGTCAAGGTGATGAAAACCCAGTTAGAAAACACTAGGAGTTAGCAGTCATTTAGTTAATCGGCAAAGATAAATAAGAGATCACTTCCTCAAAATAAAAAGGGTGTAAAGAAAAATAGAGACCACACTCAAGCTAGATAGTGAAAAAAAGTCATCCCTCGAACGGATGGGGGGTGAGATCGATCAGTTGAAATTGGGAGAAATACTTAATAATTTTCGAGGATCTAAATCCTCTTAAAGGGAGGCACAAGTATTAGAATCGACTCGAACTGAATTAATTCAAACCAAAGACTCAGATTAATCCGTGTTTGATATTTACCCTTTTCAACCAAAGTGCAATCAATTAAGCAAAGATATTATGTGAAATATAAAATATATAAATAGATAATTACTTTTGAAGTAAACTAAAGATCAATTATTTTTTGTAAATTAGAAACAATAATTTTACAGGAACAAATATTTTAAAATTATTGTACGATCATTTATAACCATATTTATTTTATGAGGATTATTTGTTGATGAAAGATGCGTGAGGAAGAAAAACACATGGATAAGGACGACCGTGCTCCATTCCATATGCACAATTTTATAAGTTTTTTTCACTCCTAACTTCTGATCCAAGGAAACTGAGATGACGATATCTTTTCACCTTCTTCTGAAAAAAACCTATTAATTTTGGCAAACTTCTTTCAGGCGCATCTTTTCACCTTGTGTCAGCGACTGCAGCTCCTGTGGCCTCACTTGGTCAAACTTTGACTCTATAGATAAAGAAATAATTTAAATTTAGTAATAATTTATT
>JBBUKS010000008.1:2072283-2083974 GCA_038050645.1 Hedychium gardnerianum | reverse complement strand
TCAAACGGACAAGGATTTTTTCAAGTGCAGGTCTGGATACGTATTCACCTTAAATGGAAATGCAATAAGTTGAAAAGGTTTCAAGCAAGAAATCGTTATGGATTCTACCGATGAGATGGAATATATTGTAGCTTCTGAAGCAGCAATGGAAGCGGTTTGGATCAAGAAGTTCGTCACTGAACTTAGATGTGGTTCCGAGCATTGTTAAAATAGTATCAGATTACTATGACAACAATGAGGCCATTGATTCGGCCAAGGAACCTAGGTCTCATCAATGATTTACACATGTGCTTCGCCGCTATCATATGATCAAGAAGATCATAAGTAGGAATGAAATACAAGTCAAGATAATTTCCACCAAAAGGAACCTAACGGATCCTTTGATGAAACTTCTACCTCAAAATAAGTTTGAGAGTCATGTAAAGACATGTGGTATTGGATACCAGGGTATTAGCATTAGGTCAAGTGGGAGTATGTTATATTTGAGAGGTGTCCTAAGGCAATCGCCTTATGATATGTATTATTTATTGGATAAATAAATGATTTACTATTTTGAGTGCACATTCTTTATGTATATGATTGGATCTTAAACTCATTTACTGAACATCCGCAATACGATTAATAGCATGAGAGAACTTGTGATTGGACACAACTAGTGAGCATCTCTACATGTGTAATTATGAATGTATTGAAACATTCCCTAGTCAATGAATTGATGAATTCGAACATCATCGATTCTGTGAAACTAGCATGTATTATACTCCTTGGTTTAATCAAACAGTCATTCCTCACTAGCTGGAGACATTGGGATGTCGAGAGTTACACGTAAATGCTAGTTAAAAGTAACTAATTCATTGGAGTGACCTGTCATGAGACTTCATATGATTCTTTATATATATAATTATGTCAATGAAGATCTAATTGCAGTTTAAGTGCGAGTTTCCTTCAACTTGAGGTATTCAAGTCATCTTGATCATGAAGACTTATACTTGGACATCTTAAGCAAACATCTCCGAGAATGTGTGGACCTAGGATGATTGGGTATAAGTCAAATTGTCTGAAGGTAATTAGATAGCCAACAAAGGATTCACCACTCCTTAAAAGGAGACATATACCCTACGGCCGCTTGTCAGGATTATACTCGAAGTCTTTAACCAAAACAATACATGTCAAGAGTATAATACTCTTAGATACATGTCTGAGTAATTTGAATCCACAGGACGAGAAAGTATAACTTGGGCTAGGTGTGACGTAGTCAGCTTAGTGGAAACTAATACATAGACCATGTCCTGAACCAAGTGGATATAAGACGAGTGAAATGAATGAGGCACGACTCACTGTAGCTACTGAAGGGTTCAAAATTATTCTAGAATCAACTGTGATTTTTTAATTAATTGAGGATCATGATGTACTACTAGGTGTCACTCATGATTGATCCATAATTAACGGTTAATTATGAACAACTAATATAAATCGAGAACCTACTTGGTCACACGCACTACGAGTTTATCTAAGAAACATAAAACGAGATTTTTTGGATTGGATTCTCAGATCGAGAGAGACTAAGTCTGGTTGGATCAGACGAAAGATAAATATGAAAGATATTTTGTTGAAACGGAAGTGTGGATAGACCATGTCTTTTGAAGACGTGTTAGATCTTCTTTGGTTTAATTATAAATTAAATTAGTTTGATTTTAAATAAAAGGGATTTAGTTATTTAATTAAGATATTTTGATTTTGAATTAATATAATTTGATCTTGAACCAAATTTAATAGTAATGGATCGAATTGATATTGGATTTAGAAGATTGACTTACTTTTCAAGTCATCCGTGAAATGTATATATAAATATATTTTTTTATCAGAAAAATATTTAATTGGATGAAAATTAATAAAGACGATTAGGTTTCTCCCTCTCTTCCTCTCCCTTCTCTCTTCCACCGCCGCCTAAACATAAAAAAAAGGAAAAAGCATTTTCCTTTTTTTTTCTGTTGCCGTCAACCATAGAAAGTCTGGTTTTTCAACCACTGTGCTCCAATTGTGATTGTAAACAGCGCTGTGTTCCAGCCGCTGGTTGCTGAAATTTGACAACGTTGAAAAATCCTCCAATGTTGAACAGCAACGTTGATCAATCCTCCAACGTGTCCAGCAAATGTTCCGGCATCCCAAGCGCTATTCCGATGAACAAGAGTTACTGTGGGAACTCCAGCACAGTTGGAATTGTTGCCCCTCGCCGGCAACGATTTTTCAGCCCTCGGGCAATGGGGTTTTTGCTTTTGAACAACGACAACAAAGATTTTTGTAGCCGATTGATTTATGTCATCTAGTTATATTAGTTGCCGGATATAAATCGGATCATGATCCCTCTCTCGGATCGCTTCGTCTCTCATTTTTAGCTAATACCGAAGCGGTGACAAGACTCGTGACTTAGCGAAGTCACCTCAAAGACAACTTGGCATGAATACGAGTAGAGATAACCCTCGTTAGGATTGCTCGTTGATTCCAGAAGAGATTAGATTTGCAAGGCTAACAAACGTTAATTAGAAGGTTCGATAACGAACTCAAAGGTATAACTAGATTTAATTATTTAATTTAGTTTTTGTAAAATTTTATATTACGATTATGTGGTAATGTTGTATTCTGTATGTGTGTGATGTGTATATTGTAATAATTTATAATTAATTTTTATCTTCTATTATGCGTTTGTAAAACATGTCATCCGGCTACCTAATACTTCTTAGACTTATTTCACACCTATAAGAAGAGTGTTTGAGATTTCCCGACCTCTAAAAACTTTTTGAGAAAGAGAAAAGATAGGAGATTACAATGGGTAACTTATCGATGGTTCATAGGCTATGGAATAGAAATCGGACATTCTAAATCATGTATATCTCGTGTTTAGTTTGCTTTGTTTATATTTCTTATTTATGTTTGTATTTCCACTGCACTAACTTGAATGGTAGAATTAAGCAAGTGAATGAACGATAAGCTATTCACTCCTAGCCACTCTAGCCACTCAATGATCCAACTCGAATGTGTAATTTACAAAACTTATTCAAACCAATTTTAAAGAAGTAATCATGGCCCTCCTTTCAAATAAATTTCATTACCTTCATAGCTTGATGGAACTTAATCAATGTGAGACTTCATCTCTAAAATTTTGTCTTTGTGCTTTTTATTCCAATTTACATATATATTTCTAGCACAATTTCAGCACTGTGCTACTTCTAATGACTTTTGAGAAGCACATCTTCAAAAACATGGCCATTGTGCTTTTTCTTTGAAATTACTCATAGGCGTCTCACAATTTCTATTCTCGATCGGATGAACCAATTGCCTAAATGCATGATTGAGACGCTAAATAAAAAAAAAAAAACTCAAATGAGTATCAAATTATTGACCAAAATAAGGATATTTATATGATGAGTAATGTGTATCACCTTTGTTTATCGCAGACAAAGGTCCATCCCAAACCCTTGTCAATGCTTACTTTATCAAAAAATCTCTGTAGAAACCATGTCAACATTCATGATTCTCTCCTTGAACTATGTCCAAGCAATAGGAAACATTTAATGCATAATCTTTTGAATCTAGAAGATGAGTCAAGATAATTTCTCTATATCATTATGTGAAATAAATTAATATCATTAACTCTTCTTAACTCAACCATATATGATCTCGAACAACTATAGTGTTCTTAAAATTTCTCAATTAACAAGCGCAAAGCCTTTCACTTGGCTCTATGACATTTAATCTTAAGAACTATAAGATTGAACCATTCTTGCAAATCATGTTCCATTTCAAAGACTGCTTAATTCTGATTCCTCCTCCAAATATACTCTCGCAAAATCCACCCAATAGTAGCTCTTAGGGCAATGATGCAATAGTAAAGCGCTTTCTCAGTTTCTCAGGTATATAAGGATCGAGTCCCAGCTTCTGCGAATTAACGAATAAAATTTTCTTAATGGGCGATTGACCTAAAAACGCTGTGTTGATGGGTCGTCTGCTGCGTGCGCTTCCTGATTTATCTTAGTGACCGATGAAAAATTTCCGTGGGGCAGGATCGATGACTCTCAAAATTAGTCGACGTAAGTTGAATACCATTAGTCAACTAAAAAAATAATAAATAAATAAAAAGAGAAGCAAATCCACCCAATAGTAACTTGACAATTCCATAAACACCTATAGTTCATTTCTTTAAGTCTTTACAATGCAGGTCCTTTATATCTGCATCCAACTGATATAAATTTTTAGGGACATTTTATATCACATTTATCTTCTGTTTGCATCTGTCTTATATTTTTACCCATTTAATATTGAGATTGCATAATGTTGAACTGCATCCTTAAATTTTGTTTAGGATTCTCAATCATCACAACTTCAAACATAACATCATTAAAGTCACATTAATTGTGGGCTGAAAAGTCTTTAACTAAACCTTTTTCCTTTTGGATGATTGAGAATCATCCCTATCACTTGTGACAAAAGATGATGCGTTCATACGCCCCTCCACGCCCGCCTCAAGACATTTAAAAGAGAAATAAATTATGATGATCGAGCGATGTCTCTTTAGGTGGAAAGAATTTTATTCCTTAAGAGATTGTTCCACGGAAATTTGATTCTTGCTGTCTTATGGTAATCTATCACTCGAGTATTAACTCGACTATACCCTTAGGGGTGAATCATCCACATCGCTGTTCATAGATGTATGATTGCTTTTTCACTTGACTGATCATATTGACTTATGAATCTTGAAGATAAAAAAATATGAAGTTGATCATGCTGAGATGTAATATATCAATAAGTATATACACCAAGCAATGCATTTGTTTATATTTCATTTATTGATCTATGTTCTTATTTTCTCTAGCTGCCAATAACTCATCATCATCTTCATTTATGGATATCAACTGCTGGATCAGTGTCTTTAATAGGAAATAACTTGGAATGTCCTTATCATTTGAAGATCTCAATTTGACTCGGCTTACAAATAAGTCTATGCAAAGCTCAAGGTAATCTAGAACATGTGCTATTGTTGAAGGTTTTCTACAATATAACTAGGCAGTCTTTACTTAGTTTATCTAGATCTTCTGATGATATTGTTCAAAAGTGTAAGTCCAAAATTACAACTCACTCATAATCTTTACACCTCACACAACATTTAGATCTTAAACCTCCACATCATCTTTGATTACAATGTCTAAAGACTTTTACCTCCAAGTCTTCATATCTCTTGCCTAAAGACTCCTTTTAATACTTGTTTATTTGGGAGGACGAATTCAAGAACTAAGAAAAATTTTCGGCATGAAATTTTTTTCACTCTTTATTTCATGAAAATAATGAATTATTTATTATTTTCGTTGTTTATTTATTATAAAATAATAGACAGTTGAATTTATGAATTCATCTGAAAATCAATTTGTGGATATTTTTTATCCATCCAAAATTGGACGGAACACAACTTCACGTCTCTGTCCTCAACCACGTGAACCACAATCAACCCTACGCAGTCTGCATTGTGCGACAGCTGGCCTTGTGCAGCCTTGCACGGGTGGCACTGTGCAACCGCCTTCCTTGTGCTGCCTTGCACGGGAGGCACTATACGATTGCCTGCCCCACCCAACCCCGACAGGCAGTCCTGTATGACCGCCTCATAGGACCGCAAGCCACGGATGACCCAACATGACTGCCTCATGTGACCATCGATGACTTCATCAAATTTTTTTTCATCCTTGTGTCTCTTTTTCATTCCCTTTTCCTTCCCGAGGGATTTTCTCTTCCCTTCCTTTCATTTTCTTTTATCTTCCCTTCCCGTAGGAATTTTTTTCTTTTTAAATTTCTTTCCTTCCTCAATCTACACCTACAAGTAAACAGAACCAAGTCTTCAACCTCTTGCACGAAGACTTTTGCCTTCAAGTCTTCAACCACTTTAATTATCATATATCCTCAATAATGTGCCCAATTAAAGACTCTTACCTCCAAGTCTTCACATCTCTTGTCCAAAGATTATTTGTCTTGTGGTCTTCACAACTTGTTCATGATGTTTGTCTTTAGGTCTTCAACCTTTTTCCCAAAGACGTATAACTCCATATATATATTCAATAGCTCTATGCTCCTTGCCCTAAAGTTCATCTCACTAGGACTTTTTAGTCCTTCGATTGTTTCATATCATTTTTCACTAATCACCTCTAAGTTTACTTCCTTACAAACCTTTAATTAAGCCATCAAGTCACTTGATTGAATCATGTCAACTATCAACCTAATTTGACCACGTCATGTCACAAGATCTTTTAGATCCATGCGCTCCCAAAACATAGCTGAATTAGTTATATCATAAATTTATAGAATCGAACAAAGATCGATTTTCAATGAAATCGATGAAAATATTCTCTCATGTAATGATTTATTTTATTTTCCAATTTACTTTTTTATAATGGTGTGAGGTAATGATGAGAGCCTTCAGAATAACAGATTTGATGCACGTATCAATAGTATAAGCTTTTGTTTATTTGTGTCGATGGGATCTAAGGCAGTGGTGCAACAAATAGAGGAATGGATGAATGAATTGTGGTGAGCAAACAACAGCCAAACTGAGCCTTAACTCAAACTCTCCATAATTAGCTCCTAGAGTTCAAGCACCTTCTTCATCCCCTTCTCAAACTTGTCATGGAAGAAGGAGCTGCTCCCTGTGACAAGCATGAAGTGGTAGATAGGAATTTCTACAAGTGAACGACTAGTCGGCGGAAGGAGAGGAGTGTGATCGACCAACGATGAAGGAAAGCAAGTGACCAACTAATGAAGAAGGGGAATGAGTGATCGACCAACAAAGAAGGAGAGTGAGCAATCAACGAAGAGTGAAGAAGCATTTGGTTCATGTCATCAAATGTGAATAAAAATCATAGAAGGTCCTAGGTTTTAAAGTTGGGGAAATAATATGATTATTTGGAGGGTCAAATATGATGGCAAAAGGTGAAACACTTGCTCTCAATGTCTCTGTCAGCTCGTCTCAGAATCAACACGGATGAGATAAATCACAAGGACTAGTTTACTAGTCCGGATATTAATCAGTACATGGAAGAGGACAGAAACTTAATTACTAGTTAGGATTTAATCCTCAGACCTCATGATGACAACACTCCATATATTAATTATCAGCTTATCTCGTGGGGACCGACCAAACAACATGTATGTGAAGTGAATTCAATGACTAATATTTTTACCATCATTATTTAATGAAAAATGGATAGACAAATTTAATTCAATAAAAATTGAATTTCTAATATACATTGATAGATAAGTAGAAAAATGTTAAAAGTTCATGATTTGAAAAAGATAGATATAGTATGATGATAGATTTAGACAGTTTACCAAAAGATCGCTAATTGAGTTGACATTTGCTGTCGTTTTAATGCCTTTAAAGATCAGCCTGCAAAGGTCAAATCTTCGATACCACCAACTAGATAGCTAATAAATCCAGCAATAATTTGAGCATGAGTTTATCATTGTTCAAAGCATGCGTATTGGTGTAAGATTGCAAACATAATTCATATAAATATATAATATTTGTAAAATGACAATGACAGATAACGCTCACACTACTGCTTAAAGTCTTAAACCTTAATTAGGAAGGAGATGAAAATGCAACGAATCCCATAGAGAATTTGGTCTTCGTTGTCTGAAATACGTACGCTTAATTATAGAAGAACTCGCACATCGCCTCGCATTATTACTGGTCACAAATCCTTGCGAGAGGATTAATTCATTGTTTTTGCATTTGAGTAACTGGCTCGTCGTCTACACGCGTGGCAATGCGTCCCGTGGCGCTGGCGCCGACTCGGAGTAGCTCTTCCCGCGCTCGGACCGGCTGTTCTCGGCAAATTTTAAGCTTCCCTGGTGCATGCCCTTCTCCCGCTCCGCCTTGTTCCACTCCTTCCCGTAGTAGTGCTCCTCCGTTGACCTCGTCGAGTCCTTGGACGGCGGCAGGAACATGCTGCCCCACTGCGGGAAGTGCACCAGCGCCACCGGCATCGTGCACGCCATGATCATGATGCCCATCAGCGACAGCCCCTTCGCCGTGGAGTACTTGTCGCTGGTGAAGAATAGGAGCTGGGTGAGGCCGGAGCCGAAGTTGCCCCCTGCGCCGGTCATGCCGTTGATGACGCCGAGGGAGCGACGAGAGATGAAGGGGATGATGCCGAAGGTGGCGCCGCAGGCGGCCTGGGCGCAGATGGAGAAGCAGACCATGGCGAAGATGGAGATGGGGAGGGATTCGGCGCGGCCGAGCCAGAGGCAGAAGGCACCGCCGAGGGTCTGCAGGATCCAGAGGTTCCAGAGGCGGGCGCGCATGCCGTAGCGGCGCGCCCCGATGTCGGACGTGAAGCCGCCGAAGGGGCGGGCGACGATGTTGGCCATGCCGAAGCAGGCGGCGATGGTGCCCGCCGTGCGCAGGTTGAGATCGAACCGGTCGAAGAAGTACTCGGAGATCACGTTGTCAGTCGTCAGCTCCACCCCCATCGAGTAGCCGTAGAGGAGCACGAAGATCCATGTTCTGTAGTTGGTCACCGCGTACCATAACACCTGTTCATTATCAAACAGAGCAGCTACATGATCAATATAATTAATCCTCTCGATCGTAGAACACAGTACTGGTGATTCACGATCGACATTTGGTATTAATTAATTAATTAATTGCCATTAATTAATTACCTTAGAGAATTTGTCCTTGGCTACTTGTCCCTTGCTTTGGAGCGAAGTGAGATTGCCGTCGGGGAGGTCCTGGCCGAGGATGAGGACGAGGAGGCCGACACCGACGTGCATGGTCCCAGGGACGAAGAAGGCCAGGCGCCAGGCAGTGAAGGGGGTGGCGCCGGCCTTGCGGATGAGGTCGTAGACGAGGGGCATGATGAGTTGGGTGGCCCCGCCGCCCATGTTGCCCCACCCGGCGGCGGTGCCGTTGGCGAGACCGATGATCTGGCTGTTGAACATGGTGGACATCCAATACTGGCAGGAGACGAAGGTGGCGAGGGAGAAGCCGATAAGGAAGCGCATGGCGATGTAGCCGGCGGCGGAGGAGACGAGGGACATGCAGAAGACGGTGGGGGCGGAGAGCATGACGAGGAAGGCGCACCCGTAGCGGGGGCCGAGCAGGTCGCAGATGGCGCCCATGACGAGACGGGAGAAGATGGCGCCGGAGACGGAGGCGACGCCAGCGTTGCCGACGTCGGGCTTGGTGAGGTTGAGGTTGTCGCGGATGATGGGGACGAGGGGAGCGGCGGCGAAGGTGGAGACGAAGCAGGTGAAGAAGGAGAACCAGGAGAGGTGGAAGGTGAGCATGTGCGGCCTGGCTAAGGAGAAGAGGCGGAAGGCTTTCGCCTTGTGCTCCGAGTCCACCGGCAACGCGAACGTCGCCGTCGTGTCCGTCTCCACCGTCGGCGACGTCACCTGGTACGCCAACGTTGGCTCGTGCCCCGTCACTCCGTGCATTGAACTCCCAGGCTCACCCACTGATCTCTCCATTGCCTCGATCGGCTAGATAGCTTGTAATTAACAAGAAAATCAAGTTTGAGTTCGAGAGATGGATGATGATCGAGAAGCAATGGAGTTCAGTATTTATAAGTAGAAGGCGTTGACTTTATCGAAGAGCCGATACAGTTTGCAAACATGGAAAGGGGAACTAGCGTTGGCGCCGCGTCACACAGCGGATCTTACCTTCGACCTGTCAAACGCCCCAAAGATCACATTGCTACAGTCAATCCCCAACTACAACTCCCCACCGTCCACATTTGCATTAAAAATCTTGCCCCTGGATTACGATATTATAGTAAGAGATGAAACGAATTCGTTTAAATTTCACCCAGGATATTTAGATAAAAAAATTTAAATTTCATTCAGGATCAGATAGGGTTCAAATTTTATCCGGAGCACAATATACCAGGGAGTTCAAAAAATCTATGAATCCATCGAGATTATATAATTTGATGATCGATATAAAATTTTTATGAAATCAATCAACTCTAAAGATTAATCAGATCTTACCTAGATTTAAAAAAAAACATTTGCATTAAAAATTGTCTTACTTCTCTAATGTTATCAAGTCTACTAATCACACGCTATACATGAAACGTCAGTCCACTCGACCACTCATCCTTAGCCAAATCGTATAAACTTACAATTGAGTATAAGTCATACGACAAATCACGTAAACTTTCCTTTCAATTGTTAAATTTTCAATGTGAAATTGTTTTACGTGACTCTACAGTTAAGTGCAATAAACATATCCTTATAACCAATTCAAACACATATATCACTATCAAAAACCTACTAATTAACGATTAAATTAATAACGGAAAATTTTTTTCGTCGATAATTAGCGACGAAACAAATTTTCTGTCGTTAATTCGGTCGATATTAATGCGACGGGCAGGGAAACCCTAATTTTCGTCGCTTGTAGCGACGGAAAATTATTTTCCGTCTCTATTTAGCGCGGAAAATATAATTCCGTCGCTAAATTATGAGCAATGGAAAATATTTTCCGTCGTTAATTTGGTAGCTATTGACCCGACGGGCGGGGAACCCTAATTTTCGTCGCCCTTAGCGACGGAATTTTTGTTTCGTCGCTATTTAGTGACGGAATTTAAGTTTCCGTCGCTAAATAGTGACGAAAAATAAAATTCCGTCGCTAAATTGTGAGATTTAGGCATCGATTTCTTTCCTCTTCTCTCACCGTTCTCTCCCTCTGTTCTCCCTCCGAGCGTCGGCCTTCGACTTCCGCCGCTACGAAGGTACGCCTTTCTCTACTCTTCTCTCCCTCGACATGGCCGACGGCGACGCACCTGCACATGTCCGGCGTCGCCGCGGCTGCGTGTGGGCGATGTTGCCGCGACTACAAACAGAAGGCAGGCGGCACCGCATGGCCATGGCTGACCGTTGTCGTTGCCAGCCGTGGCTGCAGATAGAAGGCAAGCGACTGCGCGTGGGCGTGGCCGGGCGTTGCTGGCTGCGCGTGGCCGTGGCCGGTCGTTGTCGGCCGCGGCTGTAGACAGTATGCAGGCGACACCGCGTGCCCGGAGGGACAGCGGCTGCAAGTCGCCGGCGGCGCCGCGTGTCCGGAGTCATCTCGGCTGCGCGTGGCCAGCGGCGCCACGGCTGCACGTTGCCGACGGCGCCGCGGCTGCGCGTGTCCTGCCGCACCATCGACCACAGCTGTAAGTGGGCACGGCTGCAAGTGGTCGGCCGCGGCTAGGCGTGGCCGGCTGTGGCTGCACGTGGCCTGCCGCAGCTGCAAGTGATGCTTGCTTGATTGTAGAATTGGATGATCGTAGAATTTGATTTAATGATTACTTAAATATTTATATTTTAGTTTGGTAATTGCTTGATCGTAGAATTTGATTTAATGTTTACTTAAGTAGTTAGGTTTTAGTTTGATAATTCTTTTAGTTATGTTTGGTTTCACTAAATAAACTTGATGTTGCTAGATTAATTTTCATATGTATTTTTATTTTAAGCTATATTAGATTTTATTACTTGCATTGTCTTTTAATTGTTAAATATAAATAAAATTCAATTTATGTATGATTAGCTAAATTTTTTATTTATTGTAAATAGCTAAATAATATTTTTTAATATTCAGGTATAGAGCTGCATTTTCTCCGGCACGATAGTAAGTTTGTTTTCTTGTTTAAAATTTGGTTT
>JBBUKS010000008.1:2061335-2072183 GCA_038050645.1 Hedychium gardnerianum | reverse complement strand
ATTCAGAAAATTGTCCGCCGTACAGGGGAGGTGCTGTCCGATTTTCGTCGGATAAATACCCTCTCGGGGCGTGACAAATTATATATTTAAGATTTAAATTATATCTATAATATATTATAAGATATTTTTTTTTAAGTAGAATGATAAATTTATGAACGTTAGTTGTTTTGGATGGACAATTAAGATTATTTTTTTAATTTATTTTGATAATCGATAAAAAAAAATTATTAAATCGAACCGATCTTTTTTAAAATTTGTTAATTCAAAAAATGAGAATGAGATATTATCTGACCTTCGGCCCAAAGGCGCTTCTGCCTAGCCCAATTCAACCCAGAACAATATTGCCACACATTGCAGACCATGGGCTAATTCATCTTGGGCCAGACCGCTTGTGACTTACACCACCTCTCAGACACCAAGCAGCAGCCAATGGCAGTGCATTGCCGCAGTTGCACACAGGTTGCTCAGCTCGCACAGGTACCAGACAGCAGTGCAGCAGATCACCTTAGAGTCCTTTGTTAAAAAATTAAGGTGAAAGTCACTTCTCTGTTTATGATATTCAATTTGAGCTATTTCCTTTTCTTTTCCTCAGCCGGTCAATCCAGCTTTTGCCTCGCAATTACGTTCTGCAATTGACCATTAGGGTGGTCCATTGCAGAGAAGCTGTGTTTTGGACCACGCGTCAGAGTTTCAGACGCGTTCCCGTTTCGATCATAGTCCGATCAAGCGACAAGCGTGGTCAACACGCTCACTCGACACAAACGTCCAATTTTTTCCAACCACAGCGACTTACACCAGAGCCAAGCCGTTCTTTTACGCTTTTCAATTTGGCAGCAAAACTTCCTCGTGATGCCTTTGAGAAGGCAAAAAAGACTCGGAGGCCAATGCTACCGCACCCGTCCACCCCACGCTTACAGAAGAACAGTTTGATTAATTCGATCAATTAAGTGAACCGAAGGCAATAAATAAAAGGATTCTCTAGATTACATTGCAGTCTCTTTAAATCAAAAAGGATAGAAAGAGTTTTTAATTAGCATTCTAAAAAATTATCTCTTCCTCTAGATGCTTTTGTTTCTGAGGAAAAAGAAAGAAAAAAAAAAACTTGGGAAAAGCGAGTTGTATGATCAATCGAACTCTGGCTGAGGAACGGGGCCGTCTCAAAGGCCAACAAATTTTTTATATTAAAATCTTTAATTTTTTAATAAGAAATATAAAATTTTATATAAATTTTAGGTTTCTATTTTTTGTAAGATGTAAAGTTATTAATTAAAATTTTATATTCAAATTTAGATAATAAATTTTTTTGAATAATAAAATTACTAAATTATTTAATATTTCTTAAGATATTATTATACGTAAATACATTTTTATTAATTTTAATTAATTAATTTTTTGTTAAAGCTATATTAATTTTGAGACATTATTTAAGTTATATTGTTAGTAGTATTTTATAAGTGATCTATGTATTGGAAAAATAATAATTTTTTAATAAAATGTAATATCTCAAGTGTTGTTTTTTAATTTCTAATTTATTATTTCTTTTAAAAAATTTAATTCTAAAAATAAATCTAAATCATGATATATATTATATTAGATAACATGTCATGTAAAAAAAATAAATCAAAACTCAAATATTTTTCTTTAAGAAAAATCATCATAAAAAAAATAACTTTTTAATTAAAATTTTCTTTTATATTCATTTCATTTATAATTTCTTTAACATAAATCCTAATAAATATGAATATATTTTCTTTATAATTATTAAAATTGATATAAATCAATAACAATCTTCGTATATTTATATTGTAAAGGTTTACTAATAGTATTAATTAAAGTTGGTCATTTATTACTATGTATATAATTAAAAATAAATAAATTGATGCTTAAAAAGACTAGCATTTTAATCTATGTCGAATAAATAAGGAATCGTATTTTTTTTTACTTATTCAAAAAGAGGAAGAAAGAATGAGGAAAAGAGATCATCGGTGAGAGAAGAAAAAAAATAATTCGAATATTATCCACAAGGGAAGAGAAGGATATTAGATCACTGTGCAAAGGAGGAAAAAGAGCGTGAGAATACCGATAGAAGAAGGGAAGGACATAGATCATCATCGATTAATAAGGTACACATGTTTTTAGAATCAACGAGGAAAAGAAAGATTAGGTTTTTAAAAAATAAAGTATACAATTAAAAAAATCTATAACAAATAAAATCAAAATTAAAAAAAAATTAAGATAATTATAAATTAAAAGTGAACTTTTTTATAAAAAAAATAATATAATTAATATTAAAATAACATAAATCAGGGGCCCAATCAAATCGGGCCTAGACATAGGCCTGGCCTATGCCTTGAGCCGGCATTGCTGAGTGTTGAGATCGAATTTGGAAGGGATTTCTTGGGCGCTGCTAGCGGAGGTAAAGGGGCGAGGCGCAGATCGACCACCGTGGACGACTCGGAGTCGCTCTGCGCGGCGCGATGGATTACGGCCGGCGGTAGACCGGTGATGAATAGTGGATGACAGATGGTAACATGGCGGCGATTGAACCCCGGCTCGGATTTCTAGGATCTGAGGCCGATCGAGTCGAGCAGGAAGCAGGGGCGGCCCGCCGTCGGCATTGCATTACCAGAGTGACGGGATACGGGCGAAAGGGAAACCGCGCGGTGCCTGGGCTGTAGCCTTGCCCTGCTTAAGATCTGTCTCCCATAAGGATCTCCCCTACATTCTCGGCGCTGTCCTTGATTCCATCGGCGGCAGAATGGGAGACTGTGGTAGCTGAAAGGAAGCTCGGTCTCGATGGAGGTAAGCGAGGTGACCTTCACCGGCAGCCGGCAGGACCTCTCTGACCGGATACACGTCAGGGTAGCTTCCAGGTAGATAAAACTCATCGCCGGATCGAAGAAGAAAGGGCAACCAGCAGAAAACAAGGAATCAGAAGACAGATTCGAAGAAAGATATCATTTTGTTGTTGGATCCGAAAACAAGGAATCAGTACATCTCTACGTCAGTTTAGATGATGAAAATGAGCGAAAATTCAAGGAACGAAGTTAGAGGAGAGATCTAACTTTAGCGTGCTTGCATGCGTAGCTTCGATTAGAGATCCAGATCCCTATTGAATAAAAAATATGACTAACAATATTAAACTCGATTTATAAGATAATAGATGTTACTTTATTAAACTAAGCACCTAACGTTTTTAAATCTAGAATATACAAATTGATTTTTTAAATTAGACATCGATATTTTCAAATGTCCCCTTTTAATCCTGGGTTATGTTTTTTTTTTTTTTAATTCTTCATCCGTTTGTTAAAATAGCCAGTGGCCACAATAAATTCAAACCATCCGTTTTGACAAGATAAATCATTTTGAAAAAGTCATCCTAATATATAAAAAAAAAAAAAAAAATTATTAAAACAATTTTGATAAAAAAATAAAATAAAATTGATTAGATTATAATATAAAAAATATATTCTTTTATTAAAACAATTTTGATAAAATAAAATTAAGTCAGACATAATAGATAATTTTTTACTTGATTGATGTTATTTTGATGTTACTTATTTTGATTGTGTAAGTACTCTTAATAATGAAGTATTTGAAAATGGTACTTCGTAATAAAATGGAAGATGATTTTTTTTTAACCATTACTTGATATTTTATATTGAATAAAATTTAATTAAAAATATAAATATAAAATATTATAAATAAATTTTATATTTTAAAATCTCGTACAATATATTATAATTATATATATATATATATATATATATATATTATTTATAATAAAATATAATTTATTATATTAATTTAGCTCATACGATTTAATCATAGTCAATCTTAAGCTCACATAAAAAAAGGATTATGTTAGATTATTTGTTAATATTAAATTATGATAAATTTTAATAAATGAATAATTATTGAGTACAAGTCTTCCTAACTTTTATTTTAAATTTGTCCTTATAAAATAAAAGCGGAAGTCATTTTATGGCTTTTATATATATATATATATTTTGATAAATTTTAATAATTTAATATTTATATCATATTGTCACTAGTCACTACTTCAGTATTTTAGTATTTATTTATTTATTGTCAGTTGTACAAACGGCAGATGGTGCGCCCGCTGATAAGAAAAGTTAAAAGTCTAAGCAATTAAATAAAGTTTGTCATTTAATAAGTAAGAAAATGAATGACAGTTGGGCGGGGTGCGTTAATACTTTACAATCCAATTCTATTTAAAAAACAGTACATCTCGAGGGAAGAAAGCTTCATGGCCGATATCATCACTGCTGCAATAATCAAGTTAAAACTATATTGATATGCTTTTGCTCCCGTCATATTAATTTTGAAATAAGCTGGTGGAAATGTTAGGACGAGCATTTTAATTTTTAATCACTATATTATTATGCTCTTTCCAATTTATCTTATGATATATGAAAAAAAAATTTAAGAATAAATTAATTATCATAAATTTATTTATTATTTAATTAATCATTTTTTAATAGTATTATGCTCGTATAATTACATATATATTATTATTATTTCTATTTAATTAGCTAATTAGTAGTGTATTTTTCTTTTTTTATTAATATGAGATAAGGCAATTAGTAGTATATTATTATTGTTTTCCGTTTTTTTAATTAATTGTGGGAGGAGTTGTGCTGTTTTTTTAAACGTTAGTAGTCCTTAGTATTAACACACTCAGCTCTCCTGCATTATCTTATCCCTTCTGCATTATTTTATCTATGTTATTTTTAATTAAATGACTAGGGACGTTTGGTCAAGTGAATGCAGCAGGGAGACCATCAATGGATTTTGCCCGCAAGAGAGACAACAAATAACGTAACGTGTCAATTTGTTTAAGTCGTATGCGAGAGATTTAGTGCAGGGATCCAGGCAAATTGCAGTGGAACAAATTCAAAGTTCAGCAGATAGCAGATGATATATTTTCTCAGAGTTCAAAATCACAAACAAAACTTGGGTTTTCTTTTATATTTTAAAATCTTAGTTAAATAACTGGTGGATGCCACATAATTTTACTTAAAACAATAAATTAACAAAAAAAACATTCTTAAAAAGATAATACATAAATAAATATTTTACATAATTACATTATCCCACACAGACTTATATTACATTACTTTAACAATAGTTAAAATGAGATAATAACTAGGGGTGGGAAAAAAATTTGAAATTTTGATATATCGTTCATATCGTATTGAAATATATTAAATTATATCGATTTAACGATATATCGAAAATTTTGATATGGTATTATACCGTATCGAAATTATCGGTATCGATATATTATTTATATCAAAATTTTTGATATACCGTACTGATATCAAAATTTTATACTAGATGATATGAAATTTAATCATATCGAAAATTTCGTACTGAAAAATTCGACACTGTATTAATATAATTTTTGATATATCAAAAATTTAATATGATATCGATATCATTTTGTATATACCGAATATTTTATACGATATGTAATATAAAAAAAATAACTTCCATATATCACCCCTAATAATGACTGCAATTACTAGCCTGCTCATCAGCTCATGGCTGACTAATCCGAGAGCAATCTCTTCTTGCACCTCGGCAACAAATCGGTCAACGAGTAAACTGTTGAAGAAGAATTTTTTTTAGCAGTTCTTTTTGCAGTTGACAGAGCCATAAAAAATACAGATAACCAATAAAATAAATAAAGAGAGAAACGATGAATAGTATAACTTGTCGAAGACTTCTTTCTTCAACAGCGACCGATCTATCGAAATTAAACTGATAACCACTTATATAATCTTTTATTAATTTATTTTAATAATGGATGAAATTTTTTTATTAAATTAATTTGATTTTTTAAAATTAATCAATTCGAATAACTGAATATTAGATTACCAACCATAATAAAAAAACAATTAAATAGTGTGATGAGATGTAATTGAAGGAGTGTAGTTTTTAACTTCACCTCTGGTTATTATATAGGCCAACCGATTGGAATTTGGGCAAGTTAGATCAGTTATGGTCTTTAGATGAATTAAGTATGTAATAATATTTTAGGCAACCTGTCAATATTTTTAACAGTTACCTATTAATCGAAAAGTAATATAGTCACAAGTGCCTGCAATTAATTGCATGCGCCAGACTACCATTTCTATTGCGGCCCCACCTCTACCACTCTAATACTCTATCGAATTTTATTTTATAAAACAAATGAAGTCATTAGAGAAAACCAATTTTCCTAAAATCTAAAATCAATTCTTACGTGTCAAAATGTAAAATCAATTTCTAAAATCTTAAGTAAATGTGCATGACCAACAAACGCCATATTATAAAATTTGATAGGACAGAATTGTTTTCTTTCAATTATATTAATCTGTCGAACAATAATACTACTACTATTATTATTAATAATAATAATAATAATATATATACATACACTCTGTATCATTCATCGTATTGAAAGACGTAATGAATTTGCCCATTTTATGAATTCACTCTAGAAAAAAATTAACTAAATTAAAAGCTTTGAATTAAAAAAAAAACTTAAATAAAAAAGATAGTGATTCCATTTAACATTTAAAAAAAAAAAAGATCGGCCGCAACTGGTTGTTATCGGTGGAAACATTAATGTTATTTGCATCATTTCGAAACATTAATGTCAATTGCCTCCTTTCTGTCCATCTGATGATAATGGCAGGCAGGATCAAATTTTGACCGCATCTTTTATCATCTGTAAATCACGTGATTAATAGCAAGTAGGTGTCAGAATTAGGGGTGAGAAAAAATATTGAAATTTCGATATATCGTTCGCATCGTATTGAAATATATTGAATTATATTGATTTAATGGTATACCAAAAATTTTGGTATGATATTATACCGTACCGAAATTATCAGTATCAGTATCGGTATATCATTAATATCAAAATTTTCGATATACCGTACCGATACCAAAATTTTATATTAAACGATATGAAATTTAATTATACCGATACCGAATTTTCGGTATACCGAATATTTTGATATGGTATTGATATGATTTTTTATATATCGAATATTTCGATACGGTATATGATATATAAAAAAAATCAATAATTTCGATATACCACCCCTAGTCAGAATTTAATATCTTTTACTATATATTTTATTATTATTAAATAAATTAAATATATTATAAAAATATATCATATCAGTTAAATAAATTTTATAAATTTAATATTAAATAAATAAAATAAAACTATTAAATAAGATTAAGAAGTGATGGAAGTTCTTAAATAATTTTCTTTAGGAACTCTTTTAATATCACATACTGTATTAAAAGTAAAAAATCTTATCTATCTTACTACTATACAAAAAATTACTTTTAAATTTTTTTTTATGAATCGCACGTATCATATATCTTAATCATGGAGTCGCTTCCTCCGAGAGGCGAGTAAAAATATAATTAAATTAAATAAATCAATCAAATTTAAAATTTCAATTCAATTTTTTTAAAAGTTTGATTATTTTTTTTAAAAAAAATCAGTTAATTTAATTCGGATTCGATTTTAAAATTTTGTATTCAATTAATCGAATAGGTTGAATAAATTAAATTTTTCATTAAATCAAAATTTTAAATCTGATTTTTTACATTGAAATTAAAATTTTATTAAATTCAATCAATTTTTTATTATAATTAGAAAATTTAATTAATTTGATTTTATCGAAATATTTAATCAATTTAATTTGTTTAATAAAATAAGATTCGATTAAATAGAGGTGGGGACGCAATAGAAATGGTAGTCTGGCGCATGCAATTAATTGCAGGCACTTGCGACTATATTACTTTCGATTAATCAGGTAACTGTTAAAAATATTGACAGGTTACCTAAAATATTATTATATACTTAATTCATCTAAAGACCATAACTGATCTAACTTGCCCAAATTCCAATCGATTGGCCTATATAATAACCAGAGGTAAAGTTAAAAACTACACTCCTTCAATTACCTCGCATCACACTATTTAATTGTTTTTTTTTTGTTATAGTTGGTAATTTAATATTCAATTATTCGAATCGATTAATTTAAAAAAATCAATTTAATCCAATAATTTTTTTCATCGATTATTAAAATAAATTAATAAAAGATTATATAAGTGGTTATCAATTTAATTTTGATAGATCTATCACTTTTAAAGGAAGAAGTCTTCAACAAGTTATACATTCATCGTTTCTCTCTTTATTTATTTTATTGGTGCCGAGGTGCAAGAAGAGATTGCTCTCGGACTACTCAGCCATGAGCTGATGAGCAGGCTAGTAATTGCAGTCATTATTAGGGGTGATATATGAAAGTTATGAATTTTTTTATATCGTATATCGTATAAAATATTTGATATATACAAAATGATATCAAAAAGTATACCGAAAATTATATTAATACAGTGCTGAATTTTTAATATGGTTAAATTTCATATCATTTAGTGTAAAATTTCGATATCGGTACGGTATATCGAAATTTTTGATATAAATAATATATCGATACCGATAATTTCGATACGATATAATACCATACCAAAATTTTTGATATATTATTAAATCGATATAATTTAATATATTTCAATACGATTTGAACGATATATCGAAATTTCTATTTTTTTCTCACCCCTAGTCATTATCCCATTTTAACTATTGTTAAAGTAATGTAATATAAGTTTGTATGGTAAAAATATAGTCACTTTTTTTTTCTTTCTTATATATGTTATATATGTGATTATTTCTTATAATAAATTTGATACCTCAGTTGATATAACCAAGAGCAAAGCGGGCCAAATATGAATTTTTCGGTGGTAAAAGATCTTGGCTATACTAATATTGTAAAAGCCTGGACTGCCTTGCCAATTAACAAATATGGACATGGCGATATGTTCTTTGATATTGAAGGAGGATGGATTCAGCGAAAAGCTCCATCTTGTGCTCGGGATTGTCACAACTTTATTTGGCAAAACTTTGGCTAACAGATTGCATCCACCGAACAAGAAGATGCTGATACAACTGCGTGATATGTAAATGAATTACTGTATGAAAGAAGCCATTCGAAATAACACTGACCAAGAATCCATATGCGAAATGTTAACACTTGCAACATTGGATCGTCCGTCGAAGGAACTGTCAGTCGCACTTATTCAATTAGCGAGTCATCCATCTTAGCAAATATCGGTGGAGGATAGATTCATCTATACAAAAAAAAAAGTTATTCGGAAATACTTCACATGTGCATGATTGATTAAGGTAACAAAGAAAAGATATTAATGCTATTCCCGGTAATCTATTCTTACTATTCACAACTATTGCCTATATTTAACTTTAATTTTCTTCTATTAAAGTTAAATGAGTCCTTTAAGAGGATTGCCTAACATATATACAAAATCTTTACATTTAAATGTGTCCAACATATATAATTAATGTTTCAATACAAGTATTCATGTAGAAATTAAAATTTGGACGATATGACCCAAAGTTTAAGTATTCATGCCTGGAATGCTCACAACTTTCCTTTATAAAATCTAAGGACGAATGTATGAGATGAATATAATCATCTTTTTACTACATATTAGAATCTAAAATTTTGATAAGCAAAGAACTAAAAAAAATAGAAAGATAATTGAATGATAAATATTATTATTTTTTATTTTAGATATAATTAATAATATAATTATTTGATTTATTAAATTTATGATGAAATAAAATTTAAATGATAACATAGAGTAGAAAATGAAATATATCCGATATAATAAAAATTTAATTATTATTATTATTTATTTATAATTCAGATATTTAAATTTTATTCAATTAATCATGGACGTAGACTATCTTCCCACTAATTCGATTAACAAGTAAATTCAAATTTTATTTGTCTGCATTTCATGTCTCATTAATATTAGTCAGGTGTCGATCACTCTAGTTTTGGTTCCTCTCGCTTTATGTATTCTTAATAAACTTCATAATTAGAGAAAAAATCCTTATAAGAGAATAAGATTATTTTCTTTAGTAATTTTCTCTCTTTATTTAATATTTTTTAAATATAAAATGTTAAGATTGATTTAGAAGTTATATTTTTTAAAAAATTTATAAATAAATAAAAGTATAAATTTATTTTTATGTTGCACTTAGTTTAATAACATCATAAATCTAATATATTAAATAATTAATTTAATCAATTAAATTATTTTAATAAATATTTTTCAAGTCATTTTTTAACAAGTAAAAATAAAATAGTTGCTAAATAATTGAATAAAGCTGGTATATTTAGATTATTAAACAAATTAATTAAAAATTAAGCTAAGAAATAAGTCATATTAATAAATATTCTTTTACTTACAATCAATACTCTTTCCTTTTTTTTCCGATTTAAATTAAAATTATCAGTAATTTATTTAACTTCATGTCAAATAGTATTATTAATTAAAATCTTTACATGTCACATCATTCATCCTTATTTTTTAATTAAAATCCTTGCACTTTATTGTCACGGTTCAATTAATTAAAATTGTCAGTGTCTTTTTTAAACTTAAGGTTGAATACTGATAGTCTTGTGATGGATTTTAAAAAGTAAATAAATAATTAATTAAAACTTTAGTATTTAAAATATACTTCTAATATAACGAATTGATCTTTTGATTGAAACTTACCTTTCAAGTTTTAATATCCTCTAAGCACAGACTGATGATGAAGAAGATGTTGGTCCCCACGGGATGAGCTGTTGGCTAGTGCATGAGGTGTTGTTACAATGAGGTCTAGGGGTCAAATCCTGGCTAGTAGCCAGGTTCCTGCCCCCCTTATGCACTAGTCACTGTTCGGGC
>JBBUKS010000008.1:2048712-2061235 GCA_038050645.1 Hedychium gardnerianum | reverse complement strand
CCTAGTATCATCATAAATACCATAAAAACAAATGGGGTTGAAATCAAGTGGTCCTAAACGTCGGTCCAAAGAAGCTTGCAGGGAATGATATAAGTAGATATAGTCTCACTAACATATATGCACTCACATAAGTATACAACTATACTACGTTATAGTTATAGTATGACTAATATGTAAGCACAAGCTTAAGTATACTACTATACTACGGTATGATATTATTAACATACATATGTAGGTATGAACCTAAGTATATAACTATACTACGATATGATATCATTAACATACATATGTGGTGCAGGGGAGAAAATCTCTGAGTGTGACGTTCTAATAAAAGTTGCATAAAAAACGTAAGAAGAAGGGAATTCACCAACGAAGAGGAACCACTTTTAGGTTTAAACGAAAAAATAATGTTTATTCAAATCAAAATCAAACTCAACCATATTTTTACAAGAGCACTAATCCTAATTTAAATAACCTAAAAAATAAAAAAAATTGTAATTAAAAAAGAAAAAGAAAAAGAAAATTAATCCTAAAAAATTCTTAATTAATTTTTAGAAAATAAAATTAATTCTAAAAAAATCTAAATTAACTTTTAGAAAATAAAATTAATTTTAAAAATTTTAAACAAATAAAAGAAAAGGTTAAAAGACTAAATCTAAAATTTTAGCGGCGACTAAAAAGCTGATTTCACCTCGTCCATACTTTGAATAGAGCACAATCGCGTCAAGAGATCATGGATTAGTCATCTTCCTCGTCGGTAGTCTCGATCGTCCTTCTTCAAGGCTCAAAAGGGAGGTTGATAACCTCATTTTCTTCTCGCCACAACTCGAAGGAGAACATAGTCTTCTCGCCACAACAGCGACGGGGCGGAGAAGGGCAACCGACGTGAACACGACGTCGAGCAGGAGAGGGTGAGCAGACGAGAGAGATATATTAATTAAAACTTAAGTTTCTTTATTGATTATTAATTTTATAATTATTATTTTCCTAAATAAATTCAATTATACCAGATGGGCGCAGAGAGTGCGGAAGGGGACCGGAGAGTGCGGAAGGGGAGCAGATGAAGGTGACGACGCGCACTGTGAGCGGAGCCTGCAAGAAAATAGAAACCGGAGCAGTTTTAGAATAACCCACCTGAAGTGATGGGTTAAAGCTAAAGCAGTGAGGAAGGCAGCGAGGTCGTCGGCCGATGGGCGAGTGGTCCAAAGGGAAGGGGACACGACCATGCGAGATCCTTTAAGGAATTGGGTTTGGGAGTAAAAAAAAAAAACCAATCTCCTGCTTCCGGTGTTGTTAACTGAATGCTCCAATGGCTTTACTTCATCTTACAGCACCGGCTGATGCATGCCCTGAACAAAGTGGGTGAGGTCAGTTTTTTCGTGAAATGATTGATCGTTGCAGCAACAAGAAAGCCTCTTTTATTGAGGAAGAAATTCAGTCTCACTACAAAATATATATATATATAATTAACCAGATCGGATAACGTCGGACCTGAAGTGACCGGTCTGATTCCATAAAAGTTTTTCACCGGCCACCAAGATAAATCGGGAAGCGCTAATAGAGAAGATTCGAACCTTAGATCCCTTGATTATCTATTAGAAAATTTAACCATTGCATCATTATCCCGGGAACAGAAATTCAGTCTCACTAGTCACTAAAGTATGGAGAAAATTAATGAGCCTGATAATTTTAATGCATAGTTCGACTTAGATTATTTTATAGATTTTTTTTTCTTAAAAAATATTTATAATTTCTTTTAATTTTCGATCAAATGTTGAGAACAATTAAAACTAAAAAAAAGAAGTAACATGAATGTGAATAAAATTGGGTTTAATATTATCAGCTCTTATAGAAATTCAAATGTTGTCGTAATTAATATGTAGAATTAATTAGTGAAATTATTTATATTTCAATATCTATGCTAAATGAGTTTGCCATGTCATTGATACATGTGCTTTATTTAATTTTTTTTAATCTAGATATCAAGTTTTATAATCCAACTAATCGGGTAAATGATCGATCCGGTCCTATAGAAATTTTTCAACGACCACCAAGAAACTTATTCCTTACGCTCCTTGGATTTTGAAATTTGAATGCTTGGGAAATCTTAAGATGTATTTACCACTATACCATAGTCGGGCGGGGCACATGTATTTTATTTGAGAACATGGACATTGTCTTTATTCTTGCCATGATTATGATTGTTATGTTTATAATAGCTGCAGAAACTCCATGAGATTTGAATATTCCATGTTTATGTACTAGTATATGTCTAAGTATTTGATGACAAAAGTACATTGTATATTGTGTTTTATGAGCTATACATGAAAGGAAAGGAATATTTAGTGTGTTTGTTGCCTATCGAAGTCGCACGCCATTTAAATTACGTTGATTATTTTAATTTAAGTGGTACGATAAGTATAATGCTAAATTATATTATAAACGTTGGGTAAATATAACATTAATAATCATTAGATTGTACATAATTAAAAAAAGGAATCGTAGTAAATAACTAAAATGATCTTTAACATGTGCTAGATCATGCTTAAAGGATATAGTTGTCGACCTAAAAAAGAAAGAGAAATGGAATGATAAAAATTATTAAATTTGGCACTCGATATAGAGTATCTTCGTGAAGAGAAAGAACACATGTAGCACTTCATTGCGAAGAGCATCCTAGTTAATTTTACGGAGGATGACCTCATTTTTTGCGAATGAGCAATCCCCAACTATCCATGAGATGTGGAATTCCCTTAGGGAGAGATTCTTACGGGTGTAAGCAAACCAAAGCAACTAACTATATATCAACTTTTTTTTATATATTTAGTTATCTAATTTTTCGAAATAATTAATTTGGAAGATAATCAATTTGATTTCATAAAAAAAAATTATCAACTATCAAGATAAATCGAGAAGCACTCGCGGAGGCCCATCTAAGCGACCTACTACGTTCTTAGGTTTGTCGTTTTATTGGAGGAAAATCTCTATAATATACTACAGCTAGGATTTGAACTTTAGATGTCTGATTAATCGCTTAGAGGGCTTAATTGCTGCACCATAGCCCCGGGGCAACTATATATCAACTGTTTTTTTTGGTAATCCAAGTATCTAGATCTTCGATTTGACTAATTCTGGAGGTGACCGACTCGGTCTCATAGAAATTTTCCATCGACTACTAGGATAAATCGGAAAGCACTCACGGAGGCCCATCCAAGTGACCAACGTTCTTAGGTTTCTTATTCCACCGGAGGAAAATCTCTACAATGCGTCATAACAGAGATTCAAACTTTAAATGTCTAATTAACCACTTGAAGGGCCTAACCACTACACCATAGCCCCGGGGTAATCATATATCAAATTATTTTTTATAATCTAGGTATCCAGCTCTTCGAATCGATTAATCTTGGAGGTGACCGGTCCAGTCTTACGAAATTTTTCCATCAGCCACTAGGGTAAATCGGGATGCGCTCGCGATCCAATATTCAACAACCAACGTTCTTAGGTCTATCATTCCACCGGAGGAAAATCACTTCTGCACCACACCTATCACGCCCCGAGAGTATACTTATCCGACGAAAATCGGACAACACCTCCCCTGTAAGTCTTACAATATCTTGAATACATAATCATACAATAAGTACATAAAGATACCCCACACGGGTATTCACATTCATGCAGTGTATAAGAGATACAAATATCCTACCCGGGTATGCACAACCACGCAGAGTATAAATGATAAAAACTAAACAGTAAAAATAGTCTACACGACCAGAAAATCCAACAACATACTATTGCGAGCCGGCCCGGCTTACGACATCAAGTACACAATTAGAAATAAAATCGAATTTCAGATACAAATCCATTAATACAATACCAATGAATTAAATAGATGCGGAGGCTAAAACAAACCAACTTAATACGAAAATAAATTCGGAGCTCGATGTGAGAGGGACGACGCGGACAGATATCCTCCAAGTGACCCAATCATCAACCTGCTAATAAGGAAAACAACAATCGAAGCAGGGGTGGTGAGTATAAAGGAATACTCAACGGGTATAAGACAGATAGTGCATGATAATATAGATATGAAAACAAAGTATACAGTCTCGAATGGAAAAGTACTAACCTGATCATAAGAATAGTAATAAACGAAATTATTTAAAAACTGGTCTGATTCACTAGATACAAAGTAGTGATCTCAAAAATAATATAAAATTTGAAACAGTATTACTCAATACTCAGTAGCATCAATAAAACAGCATAAATCTTCTCCAAGCAGGAAAAACACAATCAATGTATCAAGTCACCATATAAGGTCAACAAACGTCCAACCGTGCATAAATTCACAACAATAATGCACATGCAAGTGCAAATGTATATGCAATGCATAGTCACTCCTACTCACCACTCCAGTCATCACTACATCAATGTGATCGAATGGGTAACACCGTGTCTCCTATGCGCACTCCATACAACCACTACTCTCTAGTGGAACGAGTAGACAGAGTAAACAAAGTAACTATCTAGCTACATCATAAGCTATGACTGAACATACAACTACTTACCATCATAGATCATATCTCCTTTTTAATTTAAATAATCTCTTTAAGAACTATCTCCTTCAACAACCACAAGCCAAGAAGGGCAATGATTTATGAAATAACTTTCCAACTTCACTAGTAATTCAATTATCAAAAATATATCTTACATGAAAATTAAATTTTAATTATTTAAAAAATATTTTAAATCTCTTATCACTACATTGAACCCGAAAGGGCCGGTCGGAGTATGCTTTTGCACCAAGTCAATATGGTAAAAGATGATTTAATTTATCAAATAAGTCAAACCTTTTTATTTGACCAATCTCGATTAAAATTGAACTAAAACTTTTGCTTCTGTTTTAAATCAATCAAATTAAAATTATTTATTTTATTATGATTTTGATTTTTCTTTCAAATTTTATATTGTGAGCCGATCTGCATTTTAGTTGGATTTTAATTAAGTTCGACTAAATTTGTTATTTCTAAGCATCAGCTGTAGCTATTTCTAGGAGATATATATTCTTCCTATTTACTTTAATTTTAAAAAATAAACAAACTTAAACTATTAGCTTCATTGCAGTGTTTCTAAAAAAAATAATTAAATTTCTAACTTAATTTGATATTTAAAATTTTTATACAATTGTAAACATCCGATAGTTTTTAATATAATAACGGAAAAACTGATTTTTTAAGAAAATCTTACTTTTTAATGACAAGCTCAACTTAAACTTTCCATACTAAACCAGTAGAGACCGAGCATAATTCTCATATTAAATTCAATTTTAAAAATTAAAATAATATTTTGGCTTTTTAAAAGCTTATAAATATTTAAATTTTTCTGTATTTTATTTTTAAAAAATAGCATGACATTTAAATCAACACAGGCAGAAATTAAACTATGTTAATGCTCACGGCGAGAGCAGCTGATGACATAGAACAAAATCGAGGAAGGTAATAAATACACTTTCGAAGCTCTATGATAAGGACAACATTTTCAAAAAGCTTAACTAAGTTTAAAAAGTATAAGTTCAGAGTTTAATTTCAGTTCAAAAGTCCACATAAATAAGCTTAATAGCAAATCAAAAACATAAAACCTAAACAATTACTAGAGATGCAAGCTAAAAATCATACATTGACAAACTGATAACTAGTAAAACCACTACACTATACTTCGAACTGGAGTGAAAAAAAGTTATATTCCTTAAACTAAATAACAATTAACAGTGTAGCGAGAGATTGGGTAGGAATTTCATTGCTCTCAATCTTCAACCACCTCACCGTCTCCTTCCTCATCGTAATCTGATCGCACTGCAACAAAAATTAATAGTTGAATACGTGTTCAGATAATCACTAGTAAACAATTTTATTTGCTCTTTTGGCACATCACCTGAATTTATGCTCAAGCATTTGTGATTAGTATCATTGAAAATTCTTGAGACATCCATTCGAGCCGAATACCAATATGGTGAAAACCATATTACCTTGGTAGGTGAAAAACAACACGGATCCTACAAAAAAGTTGAGCTCGGGCAAATTGTTTATAACCATTTGTGAAAAATAAGGTATAACCTTCACGCTTGATTTTGACATGTCAAAACGTTCTTAGTGTGCTTAAAATGATTGTCAATCGAGTATTATCAATTTAAGAAAGATTCTCAGCAAAACTTGGAAGGATAGACTGCAACAAAATAATTTAAACATATATTGATTTCAACATGTTATTTAAGAAAAAGAATTTGTTTGTTTTCTGTGCAAACTGTTAAAGATTAATATCTATTATGTGTTTATGCATAATTATCAAATGTTAAATCTTTAGACAACATTGAACTCATATGTAAAGTCGTTGTATTTTAGTATTTGTCCCTAGGATTAGTATCTACAAAAAAGACTTAGATGATTTTGATATATTATAATAAAAGGATGTGATTCTGGTTTTGTTTTCATTAGCAAAAACAATTCATACTAACCGCCGGATAAAAGCAATTGATTACAGAGAACAAGATCGAGGAAGGTGATAAATACACTTTCGAAACACCATTATGGTCTTCGGCTCGAATGGATATCTCAAGAATTTAAATGATACTAATGGTGCTTCGAAATCCTTGAGATATTCATTGGAGCCGAAGATTATAATAGTGTTTCAAATATGTATTTATCACCTTCCTTAATCTTATTCTCAATCATCAACTTGTTCCATCCGGCGATTAATATGAATTTTTTTTTCTAATGAAGATCAATCCAGAGTCACATCCCTTTATTATAATCTATCAAGATCATCTAAGTCTTCATTACAAATACTAATTTTAAGAGCAACGACTTTACAATGAATTCAATGTTGTCTAAAGATTTAACATTTGAAAATTACGCATAAATACATAATAAATGTTAATCTTTAACAGTTTGCACCGAAAACAAACAAACTCTTTTTCTTAATTGAGATGTTGAAATCAATATATGTTTAAATTATTTTGTTGCAGTCTATCCCTCTAAGCTTTGCTGAGAAACTTCCTCAAATTGATAATACCCGATTGGCAACCATTTTAAGCACTCTAAGAACGTTTTGGCATGTCAAAATCAAGCGATTATACCTTATCTTTCACAAATGGTTGGAAACAATTTGTCCGAGCTTAAAACTTTTTTATTTGATCCGTGTTGTTTTTCACTACAAAAGTAATATGATTTTCACCATTATGATCTTCGGCTCGAATAGATGTCTTAAGGATTTCAATGATACTAATCACAAATGCTTAAACATAAATTCAGATGATTTGCTAAAAAAGCAAATAAAATTATTTACTAGTGATTATCTGAACAAATATCCAACTACTAATTTTTGTTGCAGTGCGATCAGATTACGATGAGGAAGGAGACGGCGAGGTGGTTAAAGATTGAGAGCAATGAAATTGCTACCCAACCTCCCGCTATACTGTTAATTGTGATTTAATTTAAGCAATATGACTTTTTTCACTCCAGTTCGAAATATAGTATAATGGTTTACTAGTTATTAGTTTGTAAATTTATGATTTTTAGTTTGAATCTCTAGCAATTATCTAGGTTTTATGTTTTTGATTTGCTATTGAGCTTATTTATGTGGACTTTTAAACTGAAATTAAATTCTGAACCTATACTTTTTAAACTTTGTTAAGCTTTTTGAAAATGTTTTGTCCTTATCATGTAGCTTCGAAAGTATATTTATGAGTTTTCTCAATCTTATTTTATGTCATCAGCTGCTCTCGCCGTAAGTATTAACTTAGTTTAATTTTTGTATATGTTCATTTAAATGTAATGTTATTTAAAAAAAAAAAAGAATTTAAATATTTATAAGCTTTTTTATATTAATAGTTAAAATATTATTTTAATCTTTAAAATTAAAATTGAACTGAATATAAGAATTATACTCGATCTACACTTGAAGATCATGCCGAGCATAATGTATGACCTCTACTAGTTTAGTATGGAAGGTTTAAGTTGAGCTTGTCATTAAGAAGTAGGATTTTTTTTTAAAAAAAAATCCGTTATTCTATTAAAAACAATAGGACATTCACAATTGTATAAAAATCCAAATATCAAATCAAAATAAGTTAGAAATTTAATTATTTTTTTTAAAAATAATGAAGCTAATAGTTTAATTTTTTTTATTTTTATAATTAAAATAAATAGAAAGAATATATATCTCTTAGAAATAACTACTACTCATGCTTAAAAACAACAAATTTAGTCGAACCTGGTTAAAATCCAACTGAAATGCAAATCGACTCACAATATACAATTTGAAAGAAAAATCAAAATCACAATAAAATAAATAATTTTAATTTTATCGATGTGAAACAGAAGCAAAAGTTTCACTTAAATTTTAATCTGGATTGGTCAAATTGACTTATTTGATAAATCAAACCGTCTTTTACAATAGTGACTTGGTGCAAAAGCATACTCCGACCGACCCTTCGGGTTTAATGTGATGATAAGAGATTTAAAATATTTTCTAAATAATCAAAGTTTAATTTTTATGTAAGATATATTTTTAATGATTGAATTACTAGTGAAGTTGGAAAGTTATTTCATAAGTCATCGCGCTTCTTGGCTTTACTTGATGGGTAGAATATGAGGTGTTTAATCCAACATCAATCAAATTATAATATTTAAATACTTGAGTATATATTATATATGAATGTCACACTTGAGTAAAATAACCGATCGACATTCAACATATATATGTCATATGAATTGATCTAGGAGCATTTATAAGTACAATCAATTTGTATCTTCCGATACGACTATGTTCCGCTTCAAGTTGTGATGAAAAAAATTAGACTATCAGCCTCCCTTTTAGGCCTTGAAAAAGGACGATCGAGACTATCAACAAAGAAAATGATTAATCTATGGCCTCCTGACGCGGTTGCGCTCTGTTCTGAGTTCGGATGAGGCGAAATCTATAAGTATATCAGGTAAGTTTTGATATTGATCAACTAATTTAAGTTAGTGCTTTGATGTATTGTGTCTAAGTGTGCAGGAATTTAGAAACACAAGAAGTCGAGCGAAAGACACAATGAATGAGAAGGATGACACAGAAAGGGAGCTGACAGACTCAGTACATCCAAGGGACGAAAAGTTGTAGAAGAATACATCGATAAAGCGAGAAGGAAGTCTGCTCGAGAAGAAGGTTGGAGTTGGATTCGAGTGAGCTCAACTCTGAACGGCCGAAACATCACTCAAGTGAGCAGAGTCTGAAAATGATCAACTCGGAAGTTGATTATGAAGACCCGAGATGCCTCAGTTGATTTGAGGTGCCTCAGACGCTCGAGCGGATAAGCAGCGTAATCCATATTAGCCTATTCGAGACGCAACGAATCAAAAGAGGCACCTCCAATCCGCAAGATCAGCAAAACGAACATTGCGACGAAGATAAAGTTTGCCTTGTTGGAGGCGCCTCCAATCATCTGAGGCCCCGCCAACAGTGTCACGTCAGCAAACGATCATTTCAACCAGAATTTTACAAATAAGATTCCTTTTAACTAGTTGAGACAACACACTATACTTCGATTACTATTTAATTTTTTTACTGTTAGTGCTTTCAACGGTGTAAGGAATTTCTCCATCTCCGACTTGTTGTCGAAGCAGCTGCTTAGTGAGTCTTCTATTTGCGATTCTATAGAGTCAACTTTTTAATAGCCACTAACACTCTAAATTTAGTTATTTAACATTTTCTTTTATTTGTTTTAAATTTTTAAGATTAGTTTTATTTTCTAAAAATTAGTGTAGATTTTATCTATTTTTTTAGAATTAATTTTTTTCTTTTTTCTGTTGTGATTTTTTCTTATTTTTTAGGTTATTTAAAAAAGGGTTAGGACTCTTGTATAAACATGTTGAGTTTGATTTTGATTTAAATAAAATTTATTTTTGTTTAAAACTAGAGGTGACTCCTTTTGTTTTTTGGTGAATCTCCTTCTTACGCTTTCTTTGTAACCTCTATTAAACGTCACATCCCAAGATTTCTCCCATGTGTCTGAATTTTGTAAAATATTTTATGTGCCTCGTAATTTCTAATCGAGCATATATACCCGTACGAATCTACGTGTACCGGTTTGAGAAGTGACTAGGTAGGTAGGACGATAAACTAGAGGCCATATTCATGAAAATATATAATGGCCAGGGAACATCCCCGATCGGGAGCATCTTGGGAAAGATATTGCAATGGACTTGCTCAGGTATACCTCCATTTGGTACCACCTCGGGAAGACCGACTTGATCTATTACTCTACCATTTATTACTAGTCGATCATACAAGATCTTCCCAATTCGAGAACGTCCTCTATATGTTGATTCGAGTCATGAGTGTTGGTGCTAGGAGTACCACTTTAAACTTAAATTTTAATGTATAACTAAGTTGAAAATTAGTCTGTGTGTCTACTAATGGATGTTGTCAAGTGTACAGAGATATATGCTACTTGACAAGAGGTGAAGTCCTAGTTGAGAAGCAAACAAAGGTAAAGTCCTAGTGAAATTAGACGGTGGAAGATATGATTGGGAACCAGACAAAGAAATTTTAATTGAAAATTAGTCCGGGTGACCGAATATGACAAAATCTAGTGATCCAAAAAAGTCGATAAATATCAAAATTTGACCCAACTATAAGCGACTGGAAGGCTTTGAGTCAATCGGAGACTGTGTAAATCACCAATGACGTCAGTTTATTCCAATCGACCGGAGGAACTTCCAATCAGTCAGAAAGTTGCTAAGTCAACATCGACAAATCTCTATATAAAGAGATTCAAGACAGAGCTTCCATGTTAATGTAAATCGATTAGGAAAAATATAAACATAAGTAAAACTCTAATAAATGTTGTATTCTAGGAATAAATAACAATAGATCGATAAAAAAAAAATTACGACGTATTATACGAAATTATCCTTCCATTAAATAGCGAGTTGGAGAAAAAAATTACGACGTATTATACGAAATTTATTTTGATAATCGACGAAAAAAATTTATAATACCGAATCAATTATTTTCAAAATAATCTATTTGAAGAATTAATATTTAATTTGAATTAATAATAATAATAATTATAATTATAATTATAATAAAACGCTTAATTAATGTACTCCGCGTTGTCACTAGGCCTGACCCCGGGCCGGGTCCAGCCCGGCCCGGGCCCGATTACAGGTCGGTTGCCCGTTGACTCGAGTCGTCGAGACGGCCCGTAACTAATAATAACTAACAAATAAATATTATATAGCAACTAATAATAAAATTAACACATAACAATTAAAGCAACGGATAAATAAAATATTTTAAATTTTTTCTCACATTTTTTTCATTCGGATTTAGATTTAAATTTTTTTTTTGAAAATAATTAAAAATTTAATTTTAAAAAATAAAATTTTATATAAAATTTAATTTTCTAATTTTTTTAATACAAAATTATTAATAAAATTTGTATATTCAAGTTTTCATAATAAAATTATTTTAATAAATAAAATTATTAAATTATTTAATATTAATTTTTTGAGACATGATTAAACGTAAATAAAACTTTATTAATTTAAATTTTGAAAAACTTTTTTTTTCTTGAATCTCCACAAATCAGTACAATTAATAATATTCTATTAATTTTCTATGCATTGAAAAAAAAATTAATTAATCTCAAGTGTAGTTTTTAAATTTTGATTTATTATTATTTTTTATTTTTTATTTTAAAAATAAATCTAAACTATAATATCAGATAATTTGTCTTGAATTAATTTTTTTTCAAAATTTAAATATTTTATTTTAAAAAAAAATGATCAAGTAATTTTAACTTTTCTACAGTAAAATTATCTACGTTTATTTTAAATTGTTCAAATATATTTTAATTAAATTTTATAAGATATCATCTAATTACAAAATAACATTGAAAATAAGAAATTAATAATAATAATAATAAAATAAATATATCAAGAAATAAATTATATGTATAATAAATAAAATTTCACATACAAAATAAGAATACCCGAATTGATAAGTGAAATTAATTACAGTAATTAATTAATTCTCTGAAGTGAAAATAATAAATGCACTTAATTAATCCGGAGGGAGCTCATCTCACGAATTAATTAGCTATATAATAAGGACAATTGCTGAACTAGGTCTTGATTTCCATGCAGCATCACAAAAGATGTTGAACTGGCCAGCATCATAATCAAATATAGAAATCCCTTAGCACAGAGGTCCCTCATCTGCTGCTACAAACTTAACAGTAGTTGCCCCTTTAAACTGTATGATCTTTCTATAGCAAGTTGGTACTCTAGTTGTGCCAATTGTGAGTAAACCTAATTCTAAGCATGATGAAAGGTTGTTAAAGGTGGCCGCAGGAAGTGTCGGCCGAATGAACACAGCCACAGTGGTTGGCCGGCGATGTTGGTGACCGGAGCAAACAAATAATTGGTCGTAACCGGAGTGTATACCTTTGAAGCGAAGTCCTTCGTAATCCCGCTCGTCCAAG
>JBBUKS010000008.1:2036254-2048612 GCA_038050645.1 Hedychium gardnerianum | reverse complement strand
TAGATATCTTTTAAATATAATAATTAGACTGTTACACAGAGCGGTTTTGTTGATCAAATTCCCTGTACCGAAGTTGTTTTCCTGTCTTCTTTTTTTATGTGTGTTCCGCTTATTCCTCTTTCGCGTGTTTACTGGGAATTCTATTGGTTTTATGTCGTTGGACTGACAAACTTTGAATAAATAATCACGTTAAGTTTTTATTTGAATTTGAATTTTTTTATAAAAAATAAATATTAGGTTGATTGACCCAGTAAAATAGTCAAATTAGAACAGGCAGGTAGCAGGCCAATTAAATTGATTTGGCTAAACAAATCAATATTGGACTAAGTTGTTCAAATAATTTTGTCGAATTGATTTTTTTAATTATAACGCAATCATTTTTTCTTAATTAAGATAGAATTAGGATGAAGGCTCCTTCATACTTAACCCATTTGGTGAAGACCTTTTTTATGATTGACAATTATTTTTGTATAGATATTTAAAGCACCTAATGTGAGAATGGTTTAAAAAATAGAACACATGCTTAAACTAAATGATGACTCCTTAAATTGACTCCTTCTTCTTGTATTTGTAAAGGATGATACTTATTCAAATTAATTAAATGATAGCGGCTAATTAGATTAAAATGATGGCTCTTATCAAAGCTAATTAAAATTGACACGACACAAGAAGTACACAAAAGATGACAAGCAATTGAATTAAATGATAACACCTACTTGAACTCTTAGGGATAGTATTCTTGAATTAATTGATGACAATTAGATTAAATGGTGGCAACTACAAAAAAAAACAAAAATTAAAATGTTTTAAGATCTTTTCACTAGACCTAGGGTAAAGGGTTGAGACTAAGTATATTATTTATATTCAAAAATAAAATTGGCTAATTTACAATTCAAATTTTTAATCATTTTTTTTTAAAAAAACTTTTAGTAATTCTATTTATACTGATTTAAATTGTTTAACTTTCTACTTATGCATCAAGCAATTAGCAACCGTCTCAACCTTGTCCTTCTTCTGAGAATATAAAATGATAAGAACAATTAAATTAGTAGCAACTTTGCGTGTGAATTTGAAGCCATATGTCATGCCGTTTTCCTTTATTCTCCTGCCACGCCTGCCTTATGTCTACCTATTTCTCGTGTTAGCCTTTGAATCATTCTTTATGTTGCATACACACAAAAAAATTATTTACGTGCACGTCTAGCATAAGTGCATGACAACTTGTCATGAATATCAATAAATAAATAAATAAATAAATAAAATTCATTTTCGCCTCTGCAAAATAAAAGAATGAAGGCAAAATATTAAATTGGATCCATCATCCAAGTACACAGCGGAGCAATTTAACTATAGTTAACAATAATCACATATAGTGACAACAATTATATATAAATATATATATTATAAAAATGTAAAGTGGTTTTTAAAAATCTATTTGTGCTTACAAACACAATTTTATTTTAATCTCATTTAGAAATATATATTCAATTGAATCCATTTCAATCTCCTGAGTTGATATAGTTTTAAAGATAAATTTTGCTTCGTCAAAACTTAAGATAATGAGTTGACAAGTCGGTAACAGCGTCAGTTGGTCCATCCAATGACTATAAACGATGTTCTGACCGCCGGCAAATGTACCAACCGAAGCTAATTAATAAAATTAACTTGTCAAACATAGCTAAATGAAAGATACATATATTATAATATTTATTTTTTGTCATAATAAAAACATAGCTAAATGAATTAATATTATTTAAAAAATTAATAAAGATATTGTTCACATGATAATAAGTTGGTAAGTTTTATATGGCGGGTAATAGACAAGGCTTAGCGCGGAAATTTCCATGTGGAGCATCGTTCCCGTTAGAAACAGTCGTCGCCACCACAATGCCTGCCTTCCTCCTCTTTTAAATATCTTATCCTCTCTATCCTCCTTCTTTCCCTCGTCCTCGCCGCCTCCTTCCCTCTCCCTCTCCCTCCTCTTTCCTGTCATCGCAGACCTAGGGATGCCCGTTTGGCGGGTTTCCGCTGCCGTCAGCCTCGCCGCCCTCGCTGCCGCTGCTTTCCTCCTCCTCCTCCCCTCGGGCCATTGCCAGAGCTTCGGAGGAGGAGTCGACCTTGCGCCGGAGCAGGTGTTGTCTCCGTTACTGTGGCAGCTTAATGGCGCCGTCGTTAATGCCACCCAGAGCTTGTTCCCGATCATCGAAGCCCGCTTCGGCTTCTGCATCGACGATGCGTCCGTTTCCTCCTCATGCACGCTCTTAATTTCTTTGCTTTGACTTTTCATTTTCTCGATCTCGAATGCCGATCGATGTGGGTTTGGGCTTTGGGTTTCAGGCAGAAAGATTGGGATCGGACGTTCAATTACAGCGGGAATATGGATTTCATGGCCAACTGTGCAGACACGACTCCTGGTATGAGATTTTGATCATTTTGACTAAACAACCCTTGTTTGATGCATATATTACGGATCAACTTTTGCTCATTTAGATCTTCGAGAAAAAAAATAAAGACCATCGAATTAATTGCTTCCTCTGTTGTAACTAGCTAGTCTGTGGAGATCTCAGATCTTTGAAAAAGTAGGATCGCCTAATCACTTTCCTGTATATATATATATATATATAAGGGTATAATCTCCAGCCGACCAAGCCTAAGAGGTTGACTCTTGATTCGGTAAAAGGTCAACGCTTTAGCTCAAGGTCGTTGGACATATACACGATATGGTAACTTGAATAGAATCATTAGCATTAGCATCGGATAGAATAACGATTATTTTATATGCTTATTTTCACATAAAATTTTTGGAAAAAGAATAAAAAGATCATTCAACGTAAAGAAATCGTTTTAGGTTTGATCAAAATAAATTGATTAAAATAAAAAATGATGCCTTGACATAATTAAATAATTTTTTAATTACTAAATAATTTTTTAATTAAAACCCTAATAGAAAAGATAAGATAATCTCAAAAAAAAAATCTTAAACGATATTTTTTTGATCAAAGATTGAGTCATTACAGATTTCATTTGATAATTAATTATAAATTTATGAACGAATTTCAATTTAATAAGTTAAAGATTACTTAGTTCAATTCGGATAAAAAATTATAACTTCTTAAAACTCGGATCCTCTGCATCAACCACATAGACATGTCCTACTAACCTGGGATGGGATCTATATATTTAGTGGTATATCACTAATTTTTCTTTAAGTCGTACCAAAGTATATGAGACTCGATTAAGATACTTAAGTTATTCAGATGTGGAAATGGGCCCAAGTAAATTTTAAAATGTGAATTTGAACAAATATGTGAGGAATCTCGTTGAACAAAGACAATAATTATAATAAAATTAATTTAATACAATCGAATCCGATCTAAAAGGTTGACTTTAGAGATGCTAGAATGGCAACATGGTCTAAGAGATTGGTTTTTTTAGGTGCCATGTGTATCGATATGCAGGTTTGAGAGATTGATATTTTAGTCTGAGGTCTTTAACATGTGGGGGCGATATTGGCGGTATCAACTCTATTTGAGAGTTCCGTACAAATTGACGTTGATTCATTTTATTAGTTCTATTTCCGAGTTAAGAAGATGAAATATTTGCTTGCTGATAAGGCATGACAATGTAACTCAAGATCTCTGCTTCGTAAAAACAAAAACAAAAAAAGAAGGTTATTTTTGCTGCTTGCAGTATATCTTCCATTTGAGCAGGATGAGCAGTTAGTTATTCCTAACTTCACTTATTCATGGATAACCAGATGTAATGGAACGCATATGTACAGCAGCTGAGGTTAGGCTCTACTTCGACAGTTTCGTCGAGAGCGGAGGAAGTACCAACTATATGAAACCCAACAAAAACTGTAACTCCAGTTCATGGGTTTCTGGATGTGAGCCGGGATGGGCGAGCAGCGTCCCTGTCTATCAGAAAGTTGACTTTCGAGATTCTGAGCGACTACCTTTAAGAAATCTCAACAGCAAACCATGCTGCGCTGGCTTTTATTGCCCTTATGGTATTAGTTGCATGATACGTGAGTATATCTATCTATCTATCTATCCTCCATTAATGCTCTTTTCTCTTATTCTAATTTTAAGAATTAATTAGCATTGCACGAGTAGAAAACTAGCTAACAGATGCTGAACAATATAGTAATCCAACAATATATATTTCTGACCTTGTTTAATTTGATCTCTTTGATGAAGCTTGTCCCTTGGGTGCATACTGCCCACTTGCCACCCATAATGTAACTACTGGTCGTTGTGATCCGTAAGTTCATCATGCTTAATTTCCTATAATAACTGTTCTTCATTTTAACATGATATATATAAATTAAACCGATTACCTTGCTTACTTGTGCACAGATACAATTACCAGTTATCCCCTGAAACTGAGACTGAGAACCATTCTTGTGGTGGTGCAAGTATCTGGGTTGATGTCGATCATAGCAGTGATCTATTCTGCCCAGCAGGATACTTCTGTCCGAGCACCATCTTAAAAAAAAATTGTAGTAAGGGGTATAGTTCGTATCCTCCTAATCTTTTATGTTGTGGTGTTGTTATCTAATAGAGTTAAGCATCTATGTTCACTGTCATTGGCCTTTAAATCTGCCTCAGTTTGTTGCTATTTTGCTACAACTTACTTTGTATTTGTATATATTTTCCAGGCATTATTGTAGGATGGGTTCCACTTATGAGACAAGTAAGCCTCACACTCCTTTAGTAATTTGATGCTCATGAACATTTACAAGCTTCACTATAGTCTCTTACAAATAGTTTGCTGATATTAGTATGATGTTGCTAAAGCTTTGTATTGTTTTCTTATAGTTCATGTTCTTTGAGGCTATTAGACTTAACTGATCTTTGTTCCAATATTTATTTTTTGAAAAGTAGATTTTTATTGTGATATTAACGGAACAAGTTGATAATCCGTTAGTTGAGCAAAATAGGATTAGTCACAATTTTACTTAATAGAGTTGAGAAAAATAATGAAAGTATTTTTTTAATCTTTACATAATCATAACTTTAGAATTGTAAGTTCACAATTGTAATCGCCCCCTCTCTCATTCACGGGTTGTTATTCAAGCTAGTTAGATTAGTCCTCATGATTTACCTCCTCCGTGTTTGTCCTGAAATGAGCTGACGGGGCACTAGGGGCGAACATTTCGCCTTTTGCCACCACAATAGTAATCGTCATTCAATAATGTGCTATTAGAAAAATAATGCATTCATAGGACTGAGTATTCGATTAAAATCAAATCGAACTAAATTAATCAAAATTAAACAAATCTAACTTTTTTTGAACTAACTGAACCGATTGAATTTTTCAATAAAAATCGAACAAACCGAATAAATCTAATTCAGTCGAAAATTGAATTAACCAAAATTTTCTAATTATGATTTAAAAATTCATCATAAAACACAATAATGCTTAAACCGAATTTATTATAACTGAACTTTTTCCTAGTTCATTTTTTATTTCAATTTAACTGAATAAAAAAATTTAAAATCGAACCTGAGCTTAATTAATCAAATAAATTATTTTTAAAAAAAATCAAATTCTGAAATAATCAAATTAAATTTATAAATTCAGTCGATTCGGTCGATTTATTCAGTTTAACCAAACTTTTACTCACCCAACACACCCCAAACCCCAAACATCTTTAAGTACCCAGTCATATGAAACTCAAAGATAATAGTTGATTATACTCTGTCAAAAGTTTATTCAGTTCTTTGGATTCATCATTTGAAACTTCTTCTTTTAGCTTCCAGAAACACATCTAATGTTCTAAAGATTTTTTTTTTAAAAAAAAATGATGAACATTTAGAATGAAATATATGAAATCGAAAATCTTGGCAAAAAGATTGAATTGTATCTTGAAATAATCTGGAAGATACTGTGAAGAAGAACTTAAGCACCTTCAGATCGATTGCCTTCCAATTAAGGGTAAGTAAAAGTTCAGTTAAACCGAATAAATCGACCGAACCAATCAAATTTAAAAATTCAGATTTTCATTTTTTTTCTTAAAAAATTGATTATATCAATTAATTCGGTTTAGTTTCAATTTTAAAATTTCTTATTCAGTTAAACTCAATAAACTAAAATAAAAAAAATAATCAGTAAACCCCTAAGTTAGTGAATCTATAAATCCTTAATTAATCGATAAATCTTTCATGATACCATCGTTGTTGAAAAAATTTGATTAATTCGATTTTTGACTGAATTAATCGATAAAATATCGGTTCGATTTTTATTGAAAAATTCAGTCAATTTAATTAGTTTGAAAAAATCATTCAATTTTAACCGAATATTAATTTACAAATTCATTTTGTTTTTTTTAAATACTTGTGTGAAACCAATTTTAGAATTTATAAATTGCATTTCTTCAATACTTTACCTTCTCTATGATTGTTTAGTTTTTTTTGTTTTTTTTTTGTTTTTGTCATTTGATGCTTCCCACCTATTTGAATCAAATAAACATATTAATTAATTAAATGTATTTAACTAAAGAATAAATTTCATCAAAAGAATGAAATTGATCCAATTGGAATATTTCAAGTTACAATATGAATATATTCAAACATGTAAGGCATTTATAACAGAAGTTAAGATTGTGTGATCATATTTTGTTAGAGATTTGTGTTCTAATGCATCTTTTCTTCTTTACATCATAACATAGTTTACTTTTCCTCACGTGACTTTTATGGATGTAAGTGTGTATATAGAATGTCATTTTATTGAATTAATTTTACTTGCAAATTATTTGCAGGTTGCTTCATGTCTGACTCGTGCAATGCAAATTCTGAAAAACAAAATATTACTATTGTTGGTGGTTTAGTAATGGTGAGTAATCTATTTTGTTCAAGCAAAGGAAGTAATTTTGTTTTATTGATGCTTTTTTACCTTTAATTCTAATCCTTCTACATTATTCTATTTGAACCTCTCATCAAATCTCTAAATAGAGATCATCCTCTCTTTCCCTGATCCTTATTGAACTCCCTACCATCCCCAAGTAATTTGTGCGACTTTTCTACTTTCTATGAAGAGCTAAACATAGAACTTCAAGATTCGATAAATCTCACTCTAATATTTATTGGGATCATAAGTGTCTTTTGGAGCAAAAGTAAAGTTGTCATCTTAGTTATTCCTCCAAGCATATTTATATTCTCTGAAAGAGAATAAATCACGAGCAGTATTTGCCCTAGTCGTAGTGATTTTTTTCATGAAGGAGGTCACACACCCTTTGCATGAGGGAGTAAATCTCTAGAAAGGGATCATAAGTGTCCTTGATACTACTAGATGACATTAAAGACTACTCTAGCATTATTTGAATTGGTGCTAGATTATAGAATAACCAAAATCACAAGTTAACATGGTGAAATCTTTGTCACCCTTTGTAGAACAACACAAATACTTAGAGAAAGACATTTTTCTAGGCTCTTAACATCAATGGAGAAAAATTAAAAAGCTCCCCTTTTGTATTTTTAGACAACAAAAAAACTCTTTTCTCAATAAGTCTCTTGGTCTTCCATAGCTCCAAACATGCCTCTACATTGTCTTGAGCTCTCTAACACTCCACTTGTAAAAAATTCTCTAGCTATCATCATGGAAATTATTTTTAAAAACTATTAAAAAAAATCCTCCTAAAGAAAGTTAATTTGTTTGGCACTTGGGAGTTTATTTGGCACTTGGGCCATAACTAGGCCTATTGGGGGTAATATATTGTCCAATCCATCTTTTATAACTTGCATTCATTTTATCAGCAATTTATCAAATCAGGCACTTAACTTTAAGAAATACTCAAAGAGTACACGTTCATATTTATTAAAGAGCACACTTATTTTTCAAAATGCCCTTTCACCCATTACAGCTGTAAAGCAAAGTAAAGAAATTAAATTTTCTTACTCGAACTCAACTGAACCAAGGCAAAATATTTATTATTCCAATCTACAAGATCCATTATGTAATAAAATCCATAACTAGTCGGTATAATTAAGCATAATCATCATTGTTTTGGGTTGGTCCTATAATTGAACTTGACATTCTTCTTGCAAACAAATAATAACTAACTGTTGGATCGGGAAATACAAAATTACAAATGAAAATACCAAAATTAAACTACAGACTTGTCTTGCCCGCCAAGAGAGCGAGGTTTCTGAGAGCACCGACACAAACTGGAAAGCACAGGGAGTTGAGTTGAGCAGGTACCGAGTTGAGTCGAGGTACTTGAAAGATAGAACTAAATTAGGGTACTCGCGACACTGAGACGAGTCAAGGAGCTCAGGAGATTAAGCAGAGTCGGAGTACTCGAGACACTAGAATGAGTTAAGAGAGCTCGGGAGATTATCCTAGTCACGAGTGCTACAGGGTTACATCATGAGAAGTAATAAGCCTCATTTTAGCCCCAGTTGCTTGTCAATTTTGATCAACAATGACACTATACTTTTCAAGAGTTATACTCAAACCAGTTGTATAACCAAAAGTTTAACATATTTATGGTCATTGATCATTATGCTGGGTGATTCTTTTTAGAATATGAAAGTTTAACAAGTTTGTTACCATTATTTGTCTCACTATTTTATTTTAGTATTCCTTTCTTTCAGTCAAATTCTACATGTTTACTGTAGAATTTTCATTTTTTTTTTCTAAACAAAATTACCAATTTTTTTTTTCCTCACGAGCTATCTGTGAATGACATCTTTCGAATTACATCTGTAGGTTGCATTGGTTTTATGGTTGTTGATAATATACAACTTCTCTGATAGAATTATCTCTCACCGTGAAAGAAGACGAGCTAAATCCAGGGAAACCGCCGCAAAGGTAGCTAGAGAAGCTGCACAAGCTCGTGAAAGGTGGAAAGCCGCGAAAAATATTGCAGTTGATATTCAACGTCAGATATCTCGCACAATTTCAAGGAAAAGATCAAATAAACTTCCAGACCCACAGAAAATCGTTGGTCCTGCATCAACATCAGAGATTGAAGAAATTGGTGTATCTGAAAACAACTCTGACAATGCTGGAGGTCATCCTTTGGAAAAGAACCCCAAAAAGAACGCAACCAAAGCAAATCATAAGCATACTCGAACCCAAATTTTCAAGTATGCATACGGTGAAATCGAAAAGGAGAAAGTTCAGCATCAGGAAAGAAAGAACTTAACCTTCTCAGGAGTAATCTCTATGGCCACGAAAACTCAGGCCAGAACGAGGCCAGTCATAGAGATCGCTTTCAAGGATCTAACCATAGTTCTTAAAACAAACAAGAAGCAACTTCTGAGGAGTGTGACTGGGAAACTTACTCCTGGCCATGTAACTGCAATCATGGGTCCATCTGGTGCGGGCAAAACTACCTTTCTTAATGCTTTGGCAGGAAAATTATCTGGGTGTCAAACAACTGGATTAGTTCTGGTAAATGGAAAGGTTCAACCTATCCAATCGTACAAAAAGATCATCGGATTCGTGCCACAAGATGATATTGTTCATGGAAACTTGACAGTAGAGGAAAATCTTTGGTTCAGTGCTAACTGTAGGTAAGAGGAAAATCTTAATGGTATTAATTCCACTGTGAGTATGAACCGGTAACATTTTTTTTCTTCTTCTTGTAGACTTTCTGCAAAAATGTCAAAAGCCGACAGAGTTCTAATTGTCGAGAGAAACATAGAGTCTCTGGGGTTGCAATCAATACGAAACTCCTTGGTTGGAACAGTAGAGAAGCGTGGAATCTCTGGTGGACAGAGGAAGCGTGTAAATGTCGGGCTGGAAATGGTCATGGAGCCTTCTCTTTTGTTACTAGATGAACCAACATCAGGTCTAGACAGTTCTTCATCTCTGCTGCTAATGAGAGCACTTCGGCGTGAGGCACTTGAAGGGGTAAACATCAGCATGGTCGTTCACCAGCCCAGGTTGGTGCCCAATTAATTTTTTGTCAAAGTCTGGTATTATTTAACTTCATTTCATTTGAAGGTGTTTCCATGAGGCTACTCTCCATGAGTCTAATTATTACTTTTGGTGTTTCAGCTATACTTTGTTCAACATGTTCGATGATTTAATACTTTTGGCAAAAGGTGGTTTAGTTGCATATCAAGGGCCAGTGAAGAAAGTTGAAGATTACTTTGCAGGCCTAGAAATTAAAGTGCCTGATCGTGTGAATCCTCCTGACTACTTCATTGACATTCTGGAGGGTATGGTAAAGCTGAACACGAGTCGGGGCCTTAAATCCAGTCAGCTGCCGGTTTTATGGATGTTGCACAATGGCTACACAGTGCCCCCTGATATGCAAAATGAGCTCAACAGTGTCGCACCATTCAGAACAAACTCTTCTGAGGATGGCTCAGTCGAGGAGTCTGTCGTCACTGATGATGTTTGGGGAAATGTAAAAGGTGCGCTGGAGGAAAAGAAAGAACACTTGGAGAACATCTTTCCGAGATTCAAAGATTTAGCAGACCGAAGAACTCCTAGTAAACTTTGCCAGTACAAGTACTATCTCGGAAGGTAATAATTTCTTGGTTTGAAACAAAAAAGCGATAATTGATAAAATTCTCAAAAAAAATCGTATCTAACTTTCAAATTTTTCAAAAAATGTACATTTTGTTTTTTATTTTATCCCTTCCGTCAATTATTATGGTGCTGCATTTAAAATAAAAAAATTACTGTATGATGTTGAATTTCAAAGAATGCATTTCAAAAATTAATATTATTATGATATTGATTTTTAAAAATCGACATCATAATAATACTAATTTTAGAATTTATACCGTATTAAAGTTGTGCTAATTTTTGAAATGCAATATTATAATGATATTTTTTCTTGAAATTTAATATTATAATGATGCTATTCTTTGAATACAATAATTGATGGGAGAGATAAAATGAAAAATAAATGCGCCTTTTTGATAAAAAATTGAAGAGAGTTAACTAGAGCACTAGTTGCTCTCAAAAAAAAGGTTTTTGTAAAGGAGTTATAGGTACCTTTTTTTTGGTTTGCAGGGTGTCTAAGCAGCGACTGCGTGAAGCTACAGCACAAGCTGTTGACTATTTGATCCTAGGTCTTGCAGGAGTTTGCTTAGGGATACTTGCTAAATCAAACGACTCAAATCTAGGAGCTGCTGGTTACACATACACAATTATAGCTGTTTGTAAGTTGGAGATGGCTCAACTTTTGTTACACATATTCAATTGTCACACATACTCAATTTACTAAGTGACAACTTTCTCTTCTAACCTTTGTTTACCACGCTGCAGCTCTGTTAGGTCAGATTGGTGCTTTGAGATCATTTTCACTTGAAAAACTGCAGTATCTGAGAGAGAGAAGATCTGGAATTAGTTCACTTGCTTACTTTCTTGCAAGAGATACCGTCGACCATTTCAACACGGTAGTCAAGCCAGTAGTTTATCTCTCCATGTTCTATTTCTTCAGCGCCCCTAGATCGACATTTGTGGACAACTATATTATTTTGCTCGCCCTTGTCTACTGTGTGACTGGAATTGGTTACACTTTTGCTATCTGTTTCCAACCAGGTTCTGCCCAATTGGTGCGTACAATGCGTTCCATTCCTTTGACTTTTTGTTGTTTCAACAAGTTGAATCTCTAACACAAGTCAACATCATTAATTATGCAGTGGTCTGCTCTTCTTCCTGTCGTGTTGACTTTGATGGCAACTCAGCGGCGAGGCTCGCAAATATTAGCTAATATTTGCTACCCAAAGTGGGCATTGGAGGCATTTCTGATCGTTAACGCAAAAAGGCACGTCGTCTTATTTTGTTATGCATGATCAGAATGCTGTCATTTTTGTTTACGTGTTCAACTAATGGTTTACAACACTTATCTAAAGGTTTATTATTATGATAGTCTAACTCTTTAAGGTCATCGATTCTCATGTGAAATTTTGCTATTGCTATCTGTTTGCAGGTATTCTGGCGTGTGGCTCATAACACGGTGCGGCGTGCTTCAGAATTTTCACTACGACATCAATCATTTCGGACGTTGCTTAACCGTCCTCTTTCTCTATGGTTTCCTCTTCCGCTGCATTGCATTCCTCTGCTTGGTGTTGCTAAACAAGAAATGAGCAGCAAAACTTGTTTAATTCTGTTCAATTATACTCGTCGTTGTACATGATCCCATTCCATTTTTTCATTCAACTTATCCGACGAACGAACGAACGGCCGGCCGGAGTCATACAAGACATGTATAGTATATTCTTCTCCAGTATACGTAGCACAGTGGTGTAATCACAATGGCAGTGAAGTAAAAAACAAAAATCGATTGTTATTTTTTTTCCTACGTACTTTTAGAATTTTCTAATTCATAGTTTTGGTTTTGCATGCATTACTTAAGTCAAAAGTTTATTTATTCAAGTTGAGCTATGTT
>JBBUKS010000008.1:2011425-2024037 GCA_038050645.1 Hedychium gardnerianum | reverse complement strand
ATTCAGAAAATTGTCCGCCGTACAGGGGAGGTGCTGTCCGATTTTCGTCGGATAAATACCCTCCCGGGGCGTGACAGTTTTGAATTGACTTGGAGTAACAACCACCTAGGTTATAACTAAGTAAATATTTTGTCCCCTTATTTCTTTTTATGTTATTTTTCTTAATTAATTAGTATGTGTCCTTGCTAAGTTTGTTAGCAAGAGACAGAAGTTAATTTTTATTGTAGGGCTATTTACCCCCCCTCTAGCCGGTCTACCCGATTCAACAAGTGGTATCAGAACACGGATGCCTTAGAAGGACTAACCACTGACTAAAGCAACAAGAATATGGTCGGTTCAAGTATTCACTCGCCAAAGTTTGAGGGGGAGTTTGCACTGTGGAAGCGATGAATGGAGATATTTTTTCAAAACTGATTTCGATATTCTATTAACAATTAAGTATGGTTTTGAAGCACCTAAGGGCGAGGACGAAAGAGATAAAGAAGAGTATCTTTGGATCAAGAAACAGAAAACCGATTTCATGGCTAACGGGAAGGCAGAATTCCATTTGCTAGGAGTTCTACCACCCCAGGAAGTCAACTAGATCGACTTGTATAATTTGAACAAAGAACTCTGGGAGAAGTTCTTGGAGCTTCATGAAGGAACCTCGAAGGCCAAGCTAGCAAGATGAAATCTGCTTCAAAATTAACTAACCAACCTCCAGATGGAAAAAAGGGAAAAAGTGACTCAACTGTATGCAAAACTCAAGGAGCTAATAACTGGACTCATCAACCTCAGGAAAATGATAACGAATCAAAATTTGCTAAGGTATGCTTTAAATGTATTTTCGAGAACACCAGAATGGATGTCAATAGTAGACTTCTATTATATCTCTAAAGACCCCAAGGTAAGTACTTTAGAAAGTTTATTTTCTACTTTCGAATTACATGAATCTAGATGTGCAGGTCTAAAAGAGAAAGACACTTCAAACTAGAACATAGCCTTGCAAGCAAATAGGAATGAACCAGATTCAAAGTCATCACCTGACGAAAATGAAGAACCATACATGGTAAGATTTTTTTTTTAAAAAATAAATCTAATAATTTTGATAAGATGCAAGCCAGAAGGCTTATTCGAGGAAGAAGAAAAGTGAGGTGCTACAACTGCAATAAAGAAGGACATATAAAAGACAACTGTCTCAAATTGAAGGGGAAAGAGAAGATAATGACAAAAGGTCAAGAAGGTCCAAGCATAAGAATCTCATGGCGAGATGGAGCGACTCATCATCTGAAGAGTCCGAGAACGAAGAATATGCTAGACTAACACTAACGGTCGACTACCAAGAGGAGAGCATCGATGAAGGGGGAGCTACTTCAATGGAAAGCAGTGATGAAGGGGGAGCCTCCAATTGTGAATCTGACATGGTAAATGAGGTTCGTCTTCTATCTCCTAATTAGTTATATGAAGGTATTAAATTGATGTCTAGATCTTTGTGCAAATTAAAAACTAAATATGTTAGTTTGAAAAAGATTAGAATTGATTTAAAAATACAATTAGCAAATGCATGTCCACTAGCAGAATTTGATAAATTAAAATTTGAAAAAATAAAATTAAAAAATCAAATAGAAATTTTAGAAGAGGATACTTCATGCTTAAATTTTTTACAAGTTTCAAACTCATTTCTTACTCCTATTAGAAATTTTACATATTATGGTGGACTTAACTGGTATATTAGATATCATAGGGGCCAAATTTAAAAAAGTTATAAAAAATAACATTCCAAGAAAATATTCCATAAATTCAATAGGTAAAAATTTATATTGGGTACCGAAATTTGTTCTAGCCTATTAAAATATTTTTACTTGCATGCTAGAAAATAAGTTGTTTGAATTATTAATATTTTTTTTGTAAAATTGTTTTTCATAAATTTTTTATTCAAATTTTTTGTTTTAAATTTTTTTATGATAAACATATATGTTATCTGCTAACATAAAAAATTTTGAAAATTTTCGATCGTTATAGAATTTTCTATGAATTTTATAACAAAAATCAAAATTTTAAAATTAGAAATTTTTGGAGATTAGTTTTTGAAAATTTTGATTTTTCTACATATAAACGTTAAGTTTTGAATGCTCAAAAAAGTTTCAAGATTTTTTTACATTAAATCATATTTTAAAGTATTTTTCCTTGAAAATGTCTTATTCTATAAAGAAAATTATTTTCTCATTATATGAAAACTTATTCTTATGTGAAATTTTTTACTTTAATCAGAATAATACTGATTAATATTGTAAAAAAAATTCAAGATTTTTAAAAACTTAAATATTATTTTAAAATTATTTTTGAAAAATATGAGGTTTATAACTTAAAAATAATTTTATTTACAAAGTAAATTTAGTAAAAATACAGAACCATTGATCATCTGTGTACAACCCATAAGAAAAAATTTCAGATCTTTTTTCTCTATTATTTTATTTTATTTCCTATATTTTTGATGTGATCAAAGGGGGAGAGTAAATAGGAGTTAAGGGGGAGATTATTGCAATTTTTTTTACTAAATTGTAATATTTTTGTCATGTAGTTAATTTTTTTAAATTAATATTTTGTTTATCCTAACTTCAACTCCGGTTAATGCACATCAAAAAATAGGAGATTGTAAGTACCTAGGGGAGTTTTGATGTGATCAACCGAGTTAAGTTAGCTCCTGGGTATTTGATGTCTTATGTCTAAATGTGCAAGAACTTAGGAACACAAGAAGTTGAGCGGAAGATGCAGCAAGTGAGAAGGATGACATGGGAAGAAAGTCGATGGGCTCGGTGCATTCGAGGGACGAGGAACTGCGAAGGAGTACACTGGTGGAGTGAGAAGGACGTGCGCGACACATCTGAGGGACGAGATGCCGAGAAGGAAGCTTGCTCAAGGAGAAGGCCTAAGTTGAGTTCGGGTGAGCTCAACTCTGGATGACTGGATCATCACCCAAGACAAGCGGAGATTGAAAATGGTAAACTCAAAAGTTGACCATTTTAGGTGCCTCCATTCCTGATGAAAAGAAGACCCGAGGCACCTCTATTGTTTGGAGGCACCTCAGATGAATAGTAGCCGAGGCGCCTCAACTCAATGGAGGCGCCCCCATGCAAACAAACAACTGTTGCAGTGGATAGCAACGGGAATTCACGTCAGCGATGATGGAGGCACCCTTAGTCAATGGAGGTGCCCTCATGACTGTCGCATCAGCAGATAACCGTTGGAGTGAATGACGATGACGCTGATGGAGGCACCCTCAAGCAATAGAGGCGCCCTTATGATTGCTACGTCAGCAAACGATCAAATCGACCATTTTGCTATAAATAGAGGTCTTGTCTTCTTAGTTGATACAACACACTCAGTATTCATTTTCTGTACTTCGTTTTTGAGCTTCCAACTGTTGTAAGGGGTTTCTCCACCTCCGACATTGTCGAACAAGGAGGTTTCTGCTAGAGCTTTGAATTACCTTGGATTAACAACCACCTAGGTTGTAACCAAGTAAATACTTTGTCCCTTTATTTCTTTTTATGTTATTTTTTTAATTAATTAGTGTATTTCTTTACTAAGTTTGTTAGCAAGAGAAAGAAGTTAATTTTTATTGCAGGGTTATTCACCCCCTTCAAGACGGTCCACCCGATCCAACACTTTCAAACATCCTTCTATACTTTAATGCAACTTCAAGCATTTTATAAGTTGCATTCCACCTTGTTTTGACATCCATAGGTACTGTTGATGTACTCGAAAACTTGGCTAGCATGACAAACTCTCTAAATTTATTCAATCTTGATGGAGAAGAATGAATAAAAACAACTGCATTTCTTATAGCTTTAATTGAAACATTAAGCCCCTTCAAGTCATCCTTAATAATTAAGTTAAGTATATGACACGCACACCTCAAGTACGAGTATTTCATTCCAAATAATAATGAATTTTTACTTTTCATTCTTCTTTTCAAGTAATCAATTGCAGTGCCATTAGAAGAAGCATTGTCGATTACAATTGAAAAAACTTTTTCTATCCCCCTCTCTTTGAGACAACCCTCAACTATCTTGTCAATTTCTTCCCTATATGACTAGTGATTTTTGTGAAGTTAATCATTCTTTTATGTAACTTCCAATCACTATCCAAAAAGTGAGCTGTCACTACCATATAATTTATGTTTTGAATGAATGTCCAAGTATCAGTTGTGATACTTACCCTTTGCTCGCCAATCATACTTTGTATCTTAGCTTTCTCAACGAAGAATAGATCATAAACCATACTTGCAACTTTCTTTTGATTAGGAATTCTAAATCTTGATTGTAATTCATGCAATAACTCTACAAACCCCGTCCCTTTGACAACCCTAAAAGACACTTCATTGATAATCATATATCTTGTCAATTTTAATTCACATCTTTTCTGATTACAAGTATGAGGAACCAAAGCATTTCCTTGTCCCATAGTCTCATTCATCAATGTGGGTTGACTTTCATCATTCCCACTCGCTTCATAGAGCGGACTTGACTTACACTTTATTATCAAGTGATTTTTTAACCCACTAGTACTTTCGTAAACTGATGGTATCTCAACTTTATAATATTTACATATCTCTATTTGTTGTTCGCTCCCATCACACAACTTCCTTTTTCCCATTTCACAATGCTCCCAAAATATACTCCTAGATTGTTAAGGAGCTATAGGAGGCTTTGATTTCGAAGATTTTCTTAATCCTTTTTGACACGTAGACGTTTGTGTTTTAGATTCTATGTGTTTGATGTTTGGGATGAACATGGCAGCATATTACACTCCATCTCGAGAAAAGGTAATAATTTATTAATTTATATGATTGTTGTATGTGGAAACAGAGAATGATCTAAAACATAATGAGTAAATACAATGTTAAATCCAAAAAAGAGAGGAAAAAGTAGAGAGAAAAAAGTTGGGTAAGAGAAATCAAATCTTTGGCTTTTTTGCTGAAATCTGAGAACAACTGTGGTGGAGACGATGAATACTTCAACAAATACTTCAAGTAAATCGAGGAATGTATATGAGTTCGGGTTATGGATCGTGAAGAGAAATAAGAAGATGATTTTGAGTTAGGGTTTTAAGAGAACTGGGTCCTATGTAGAATCTTAGAGAAGAGGAAAGGAGAAAGTGATAGGGAGTCGGCCATGGAGGGGGACGTTGATGAGCTTGAGGTGGGGAGGATTGAGGAGGAGTGGCTTGGTTTTGTCGGAGTTGGCGACGATGGAGGAGTTGGGAAAGGTAGAATTTTCATCTCCCAAAAAGTTCGTAAACTTTTAAAGAATAATAACTAATTTATATTTAATCTAATTCCTTTAATTTTTATGCTGATTGAGTCCCACCTAAATCCCAATACAACTTTTAAACCAAATAAAATAATAAATAATTTATAAAAAATACATATTAGATATTTCGGTATATATCGAAATACCAAAAAATGATAAATTTTATACGGATATCAAAAATTTCGATATGATATAATTCCGTACCAAATTTTTTGGTATATCAAAATTTTTGATAGAAACGGTAAATATTGGTATGTTATATAGTTTATCAAATTTTTTGATATTTTTCTCATATATATATATATATATATATATATATATATATAAAAGTAAGGTATTTAATATTTCAAATTAATTAATTTTGAGATTATTGATTCAGTTTTATATAAAAAAATATTAATTGGATAAATTTGAAAGTGCATAATTAAGAATTGAATCACGAGTGTTTCGGAGACTACCTGCTCTACCGCGCACCGTGAGATAGTGATAATCATTTATTGGAAAGAGTTGTTGGTCGCATCTGAATTTCCAGCGTTTTGTTTGTAACATCTGAACCATTTCAATATGTTAGAACTCAGAACTTGTTGGCTTTTGCCATATCATGAACAACAGCAGCCAATTGTTTGTAACATCCGAAATAATTGTTTGTAACATCCGAATCATTAATGGACAAAAATTAAGAAGGCATCCATAATTTTTTTTAGTCCCCACGGAATGAATTGATGGCTAGTGCATGAAGTATTATCACCATAAGATCCGAGGATCAAATTCTGACTAGTAGTCAGGTTTTTGCCCTCTCCTATGCACTGGTCACTGTTCAGGCTAGCTAGATTAGTCCTTGTGATTTACCTCTTCCGTGTTGGTCCTGGGACGAACTAGCGGGGGTGTTGGGGGCGAGCGTTTCGCCTTTTGGCACCGTTAAATGAATTTTTTTATTTTCAATTAAAGTCAAATGAACACCTTATTTAATATAAATTGTCTAAAATATCTTTGTATTTGATCATTCGATCATGTAAAAATTAACATATAGCTTTCATACCGTATAGAAGTAAGCAATCAACTTTTACATACCGTAGAAGTTACATGCTAGCTTCTATAACATGTAGAAGTTATATGCTAGTTTTTACATGATCGATCATGATTAAATAGTATTTATTTGAAATGTAATGAGTGTCATGGAATCCCATAAGTTGTTTTGCTCGTTGAAATATTGTTTAATCATGTTATCACTTGAAGAATCAAAATCAAAATGATATAAAATCATTATTATAAAAACTAACAACTAGCTTCTACATAGAAGTTACATGCTAGCTTCTACAATATGTAAAAGTTACATGCTAGTTTTTACACAATTAGCTTCTTGATGCAAAATCAGCTTTAGAAGACCTTTCAATTTTCAACGGATTATAACTTTTGATCTAGGATTCGGAATCAGGCTATGTTTATGCTCACGGGTGCAGAATTTAGAGATCTATGTTTATTATAGGGGATTACGTAATTTCCAATTTTTAGACCCAAAAAGTATCATTCTTTTAGGAGGCTCTGAACATAATCTTTACTATTTTTAGTAATTTTTGTTTTATGATATTTAGAGTATTTTTAATATTTATGGATTAGGATTAGTCTATATAAGTGTCATGTTAGTTGTTTGAGGGATTATTCTCTATTCTTAATAATATTTTCTTTTTTGATAAAATCTAGAGAACGGCGGGTTTCTCTTTGTTTTCGGCAGTTTCTTTTTTTATTTTCTCCTCAATTTTTCCTTCTCATCAACCTGTAAAATAATTGCTATCGTGTCCGACGTTACCCTACACATTATAGAATATAGCAACCAACTTCTAATAGAAGCTACTTGCTAGCTTATGCTAGCTTTTACATAGTAAGTGACAATGGTATTTCAGGCAATTCACATTAAATGGAGAAGTACCATCTGATGATTTTGTAAATAATAGACGCCCTTTTATTTTATTTTTTTCATCATTAATTGATGGTTCATTTTGTTACTAGCTATCACTTGTGATAGAGCATCCTTTTTGAGTTAGCAGCACGAGGAATCATGTTATTTGAAGTTTCATGTACAGCTTCAATGTTAAGTTGTATTGCAGAATTTATTGGGGTGTCCTCTGGAAGATGCAACTGACCTTCTGTTTGCATTTCAAAATGGATCTCCTTTTCAATCAACCAATTGATGAAAGGTCGTCCAAACTCACATGATCGTTGTAGCAACATAACGATCATGTGAGTTTGGACCTTCTAAACTCACATGATTAAAATTAATTAGATAACAACCAAACTTATATGATCACCACTGTCTATAGTTGTGCTCACGCACTATTTTTCATTAGCCTCCAAAGTTGGGGATTATGTTGGCACATGTCCTTAATTAAAATAAAACCAGTAATGGTTTATTTTATTTAGATATATAGAAACCACTAATGGTATTACAGCGGATTAGGAACGTCCAAACGATCTCCTCCTCACGGATCAAGAGCTCGCATGGCCTTCCTCTTTGTGTTCGCAATCTGGATCGTAAAAATAAACTCCGCGTCTGTTGACTGACTGTGTCGGCCTTGCATTATCCATCTGCCAAGAAAAACAAGTTATATGATTTAGTCCTTGGGAAAGGAAACGCCATCAACGGGCCATAATTAATTTAGAGGAACCAGAACACGATCGAAACTTCTTACATGATGCACAAGATCCCTTAGTTGATTCACTTGCCCCTCCGTTACACTTCTGACCTGCAAAACAAGAGGTGAATGTTTGAAAATTTTGATCACCTTAATTAGCATATGGCGGGGCATGTATTAGATTAATGTTTGTGCTATCACCTCTTTCATCACAGTCCAAATAACAGGCTCACTGCAAGGAGGAGTTGTCAAAGATCCAATGTATCTAAAATAACCTTCTTCGTCACCTACGGCAGGCGGGCGTCTGCTTCCAACATCAACACTATTCACGTTATTCAGCTCATTCAGAGCCACCGACAACTGTGAAAATTAAGGTAATTAATCACAAAATGAAACTACAACTTTAGATATTGTGATATCTCTTCCATTCTATATATAATAGTGAAGAGGAATAAGTCGAACCTTGTCCAGGATAGGATCGACTGTGCCACCGTACTCAAACAACACACCGATGACTGCTATTTCTGGGGTTGAATCTGAAGTGGTGTGAACTATGTGAAGCTCCAAAGGGTACCTATCAATCAACGATGTCTCAATGGAGTGTATATTAATTTCATCAAAGAAGAAAATAGGTTTCAATTATTAACCTTTTGCCAAAGAGTTCATGCTCAGAAGGTATGTGCCAATGGCACTGCCTGAGATAAAAGAACTTGTCATTTAGAAGAAGAAAACCTGGCGATTCTGTCCAATTAACCTGAAAAGAAATTCCAACAATTTCAAAATCTGTTACAATCTTTTTTAAAAATTATGATAGATTGAAGAAAATGTTAAAAAATCAAGTGTTTTTTTCTTACCATGATTTCATGCCCCATGTTCAACAGAAGTGCAGGGGCCTCAGTGTAAGATCTGATCAAGTTTTCAAAGTGTCTGTTGTAGATGTTGCTGGGTTTGATACTTATAGGCGATTGCATTCCTTCAGGTCTCGAAGCACACATTGGCCATGAATCTCCCCAGTTTTGAGGTCCAAGAGGACTACATGGATCATAGCTATACTCCGAACTGGCTTCTGATATCGATTTATAATACAACAAATGAGTTAACCCAAGTTGGAGAATTAGACTATTCTTATAATAAAATACTACAGCTTTAGATTTCCTTAAAATTGTTGACAAATAGTACTTCATAAAAGAATTTAAGGGTATTTTAGAATTGGTTCTCACCAAAACCAGCTGCTTTTGATGCCAATGCATTTGATTGAAGCAAGAAGAGAGCAAACAAACATAGGAATAGCAGTATCTGATTCCCCATGCTTTTGGCTTAGTGATTGAGGATTTGCAATACTCTGCTTAAATAGAAGAAGAGTAACACTACTTTGAGAGCTATAGCTATGCGTCCCTTGTTTTTTTTTTTCTAACCATATCCAATTCTCCGAACTAATTAATTTTTATTCAGTCTCATGAAAATTTCCCACCAAATAAATCCAAAAGCACAAGCGTCTCATCGTCCAACAGTCAACGTCCCAAATTTTTTATTCAAGAAATTCATCCTATAATATACCGTAATTGAAAATCAAACTGTGGGCATTGTCGCTGCACCGTCATTAGAGCATCAATTGTGAATATTATTATAACAAGCTCATCCTAAGTATCTCTTACAATTCACCTTCAGATTATATCAAAAAATTAATTTATAGCTGACCGTCAGATGATTAAAAGATGAAATTTTTTCCTTCTAAAATATATATTCATCGAAAATTAATTTTTATTTTATTATAATATATTTAGTATACATCGATGAATTAAACACTCCGTTAGAAATCGTTGGAGCATCGCCGCCGCACCGTCACGGGAGCGTCAGTTGTGAATATTATTGTAACCATGCGAAACATGTTATATTCGTTACAAATCAGCACGAGTTGTCACCTATCATAGGTTGGTACATGGTCAAGTCACGTTTTGCCTTTCATTTATCGTGATCGAATTATATGTATATATATATGTGTGTGTTTATCTACTGCGAATTTTGTGCCTCAAGCGAGTGATTAAATAGCCACCGCATATTTTGAATTTGTTTGGTTCTTGAAAAGCCGCCGGAGTTTTGTCCTCACGAATTATTGTTCAATTATAACGTGGTACTTAAGTACCACGTTAATGAAGTAACAATGTGAATTAAAGTATTTTACATTGTTAATGAAGTAGCTCGGGGTTATATTAATTATATATAAAGCTAATCCGTACATTAATTTTTTTTGCTCAATTATAACGTGGTACTTAAGTTGCCTTGACGTTAAAACCTACAGTACACTAGCACTTGTCCTCCTAAAGACCCCGATGAGGCTGATGAGATCATACCAGACGGAAGTTCCTTGGAAGGGAAGAATGCATTTGGCATTCTGAACCTTGCTGGATGTTGATCATTTGACATGTATCATAGTTGTGCACAGAGGTTTTGAGGCCAATAATTTACTGGGAGCAATCAGTTAATAATCGAATTGATCAATTAAATTGAAATTGAATAAATTTTTTTTTTGGATGAACCGATCAAATTCTATTATAAAAATTGAATAAATTAAACTGATAAAAAATTAATTGATTAATTCGATCCGTTATCGAATTAATTGATTAGTCTGTCTGATGTTCTACATCAGCCAATTGTTATTGAACAATTGAATTAAAAATCGACTATTTACCCTATAACAGTCAATTAATACTATTCGATTTAATGAGTTAAACATTTTTTTTTAATTTAAAAATTAAAATCAAATCAAAAAAATTAAAAAAAAATAATTTTTTAAAAAATAATTTTTCAAATAAATTAAAATATAATTCAGAGATCGATTTAATTGATTAATTCAATCTAATCAATATTTTTGTTACTCCAACCACTTAGGGCATCTTCAATCCATACATCAAAATATCAAATTTAATATAAAAATAACACTAAACCCCTCCAACACATACATGGAATTCTTACACTAATTTAGTGTATTTGGTGTTGCACTATTCATTACATCATATTTGATGTAAAGAGAATTTTTATTTTTTTTTAATTTTATATTATTATATAATTAATAAAATAAAATAAAATAAATTTATAATAATTTTTTTTTGACTTTATTTATATTTATAGGAATATTAATTATTTATTATAAATTTAAATTAAGTGTATTTAGTAGTATATTTTAATTTTATTATATATATTTGTAAAGATTTAATTTATTAAAATTATTATTTTTAATATATTTTAATTATATTTATAAATTATATCACTAATTTCATTAAAAAAATATCAAAAAATATGATATGTATAAATATAAAATACATTACCATTTACACTGACATACAAAATAAAAATAATAACAACACTAAATCAAAATATTACTAATAAAAACTTAAAAACATGAGTAACACTAAACTTAACAAATAATTACAAATAAAAATGATATTAATAAAGTGTTAAATTTGATAATTTTAAATAATAAAATAATATGTATTAACGAGAAAATAAAATTTATGAAAATTATTAGGAATTTTCAAAGATTTTTTTGGATTTAATTGGAGCTAATTAGAGAAGATTACGAGGATGTAAATAACATACTTTTGGAAGGCCTGTTTGGAGTATCAATTAAATAAGAGTTGATTGGTTTAATTAAAGCTAAGGTTAAAATTAATTAATTTAAGTTGAAACATTAAACTCTAAGCTTGATTTCATCAAAATCTAAGTTGATTTGATCAAAATCCTAAGGCTGGATTAATTAAAGCCTATGTTGAATTCATTGAATTATAAATTGAAATTAATCAAAACCTTAGGAATGAATTATTAAAAAAAAACCTAAGTTTATTATTCCTTCTCCCCATTCCTCTTCCCCCGAAACACGCTCGACAAATTCCTCCTCCTCACACAGCCGCGACAACCTTCTCCCCGATTCACCGCCGACCGTCGGCCTCTCCTCCTGCCATCGGCCATCGCTGGCCAGATGGCGACCACTATCCACAACCGTGAGCCCATGCCTCTCCCTTCTTCCCCGATTCACAGCCAACGCCCTCATCCTCACCCGATCGATCTCCCCTCTCCACCGAGTAGCCACCGCTGGCCTCTCCTCCCTACAGCCACCAGCCATTGTCCAAGCTCACCAACCTCCAGGAGCAGATCACAATTGCTACCCTCAGCTCTGCCCAGTCGCAACCGCCGCGGCTGTCACTGCTGCTACTGTCACCGCTCTCGCCACTGGTCGATTAGTTTCGACCAGATCTGATGTGGTTGCTACTCCGGTGGACCTCCGACCAGATCAAGCTAGGGAGGAGCAGCCATAATTATTGTTGTTCATCCCCACTCACTCCGGCTGTGATCAGAGTCGCGGGCCACCTCTTCTGCCAACCATCGATGATCTGTTTCCGAGGGGGAGGGGTAACTTTGGCTCAGGTAAGAATTTGGGAGTGTGATAGATCGAATTTGTCGTTTGTAGATGTTGAGTGTGGATTCTGATTTATGCTAGTAGAGACAAGCCTCTATTTCTGGCCAGTTTGGAAGTTTTGTGCTCCGACCACCACCTCAAACCACTTGGGTTACTCCGGTTAGATTTGTTGTGTGGTGGTTCCTTGGTGGAGATTGTTGGTGCAGAGAGCACCAGAATCAAACCTATGTTTTGATGTTGTCAAAGGTTCAGAGTTAAGTTCTATTGTTATCTG
>JBBUKS010000008.1:1980441-2011325 GCA_038050645.1 Hedychium gardnerianum | reverse complement strand
CGCGGGATCGTCAGCTTATAGCCGAGCGGAGTCCCGCAATGAACCCTCACCTCCTCCAGGTCGGAGGAGTTGAAAGTCGACCTCATCGAGCTGTACCATGGACCGGAGGTGGACGCTTCTGCCATGACCTACGAACTATTTTACCCGACCTACGGAACCCCAAGGAACCTAAAAGCTTTACGCCGAGCGGAGAGACTTACTGGATCGCGGAGCACGAACTCCGATCGGAACGCTCGGACGCTAAACCAAGAATTCGTACGCTAACACTAGGTGGCTAAGACACGCAAATGACGAAAACCTTCTCCGGCAAAGGCCTTATATAGCTGCGGCCCCGAGCTCTCGACCGTCGGATCAACCCGCACCGACATACCGGCAGCGTATGAGGACCGTTGGATCAAGGGGCACGCGGATCGCCGGAATCGCAATAGTTGCAACGATTGACGTGGGCCACACGTCAAACAACCACCGGTCGGCCTAGCGGTCGACACGACGTTAAGCACGCCACTTTGATGAGCATTTATGGGGCTCAATTTTCGAGACCTCTTTGATGAGCATTTAGGAGCAGTTGTTCCCCGATCGGAGGGCTACTCGTTCACCGATCGGAAGCAGAAACACTGGACATGCATTTGTCCGGTCAGTCGGACACGCCTCTTTCGACTAGACTTGAAGGGGAGAATGGATAGTGGTGGGTCGATACTGATGCTACATAACACATTTGCTTTGACAAGACCCAGTTTTCAACTTATACCCATATCAATGGGAGAAAGCTAATCATGGGTAATTCTGCAACTTCCAATATTATTGGTCTTGACAATGTGGTATTGAAGATGATGTCAGACAAAGAAGTGGCATTAATTGATGTGCTTCATGTTCATGATATTCAAAAGAATCTAGTGTCAGATTTAACTTTTGTCAAAATTGATTTCAGGTTAGTGTTTGACTCTAATAAATATACATTGACAAAAAATGATCAATTCATAGGCAGATGAGACATGGAGAATAGTCTATTCAAAATAAATGTAATGGTTATACATCGTGACTTCAATGACAATAAAATTATAAATTCTGCTTATTTGGTCGAATGTTCTAACTTATGAAATGTTAGACTTGGACATATAAATTATAATACTTTTCGACGACTTGTGAATATAAATTTGTTGCCAACATTTAATGTTGATCAAACACATAAATGTGAAATATGTGTTGAAGCTAAAATGACAAAGTTATTTTTCCATTCAGTGGAAAGAAACATGACCCCTCTAGAGTTAATTCATAGTGATATGTGATTTAAAATTCATGCAAACTAGTGGAGGCAAAAAATACTTTGTTACTTTTATTGATGACTGTACTAGATATTGTTATGTGTATCTATTGAAATGCAAAGACGAAGTCTTAGAAACATTCAAAAATTATAAGAATAAAGTTGAGAATCAAATTGGTCAACGAATTAAAAGAATTCGAATTGATCGAGGAAGAGAATATAATAGTCCATTTGATAAATTTTGTACAAAATCTGGCATTATTCATCAAACGACAACTCCTTATTCTCCTTAATCAAATGAGATTGCCGAGAAAAGAATCAAACTCTTAAAGAAATGATGAATGCTATGTTAATAAGTTCGGGCTTATCCAGAATTTATGGGGGAAAGCTATTTTATCGACAAATCATATTCTTAATAAAATCTTCCACAAACAGAAAGATAAAACTACTTATGAGTTATATAAGGGTCATAAGTTTTCATATAAATATTTGAAAGTGTGAGGGTGTTTGGCTAAGGTGAAAGTGCCTAAGCTAAATTAAAGTAAACCAAGATAAGATCAAAGAAATGTTGGATATGCCAATAATAGTAGTGCATATCAAATTTTTTTGCACAAATCAACAATTCTTGATATACATGTTAGAACAACAATAAAATCAAGAAATGTTGTGTTTTTTGAAGATTTCTTTCATTGCAAAGAAAGGAATTGCAAAGAAAGGAAAGAAGAAAGTTGTAATAAAAGAACTCATGAAACTGCAAATATGGATAATCTTGAAAATAATGAAGAATCAAGATGCAGTAAGAGAGTCAAAATAGTAAAATTATTCAGTACTGATTTCATGACTCATATGTTGGAAAATGAACCAAGGATAATAAATGAAGCCTTATCAAGTCCTGAGGCTCCCTTTTGGAAAGAAGCTATTAATAGTGAAATAAATTTCATCATGCAAAATAATACTTGGAAATTAATGGATATTCCATCTGGAATCAAGCCTTTAGGATGCACATGGATCCTAAAGAGAAAATATAAGGTTGATGGTATTGGTGCAATCGACCTCCAGAGTTTTGATATTTGTTTGACAATATGTTTAATGAAGTCTGATCAATGTTGACCTAATCATGTGATAAGTCTAGTGAGGTCAAAGTTGACCGGATGACTAGCAAAGAGAAAGTCCTAACTGCAGTTAGGCAAGAAAAAAATCCTAACTTCGGTTAGGCAAGGGAAAGTTCTGACTGTGGTTAGGTAAGGGAAAGTCCTGACTGGGTTTATGCAAAGAAAAACCCTAGGGGAGGTAACCTTAGGAAATGAGAAACTTTAGAGGAGTGAACTCTAAGCAAAAAAAAAACCCTAGGGGGAGGGGATCCTAGATAATGAGAAATCTTAGAAGAGTGAACTCTATGTAAAAGAAAAATTCTAGGGGGAGGTAATCCTAGGTAATTATAAATTTTAGAAGAGTTAACTCTAAGTAAAGGCAAAATCCTAGGCAGAGGTAACTCTAGATAATGAGAAGTCTTGGAGGAGTGAATTCCAAGCATGTGTGACTGAAAGGTTTCTAGTCGACCATGCGCGGTCGATCGCACCAGCGAATTTTGGTAAATCTATGTATATGTTTGCTAACACTATTTTGTATTACTTTATTGCTATTGTACTAATTTGGTGATGTAGAAAAATCTTAGTGGATCAGATCGATCAGACACTCAGCAGATAAAATCCAAACATGTCTGGAGGACCCAATGTTTGGCGGGTAAGTTGAGATAAACTCTTAGAGTGGAGTGGTGAGGTTGTGTCCCAGTTGGGACAAGTCTTAGGCGATGATCCAACTGAAGAAATCGACAGAAGTTTCTAAGTCGAGATTAAGACAGTCTGAATTGTCTATATTATTCATGCATAACTATATGATTCTAACTCTGTTTTGCAGGATCAAGATAGATAAGATCAAAGCCAGTAGAGAAGGAAACACATGGGTTTTGTTGACTGATCAAGGGATCAGTCGACCGAACAAAGTTGGAAACTTCAGACGATCAGATCAAATCATGCAGGAAAGAAAATCCAGAGGTTCCGTTGACTGATAAAGTTTATTAGTCGATCGAACAGTGAAAATCACGGGATCATACGAATCAGATCAGAGCAAACAAGGAAAGACATGAGATTTAGTTGACGAATAGGAGGTTCAGTCGACGAAACATGTTTTCAGTCGACTGAACGCTGCCTATAAAAGAAGACCTCGGGGTCCGAGCCAATCATCAATTCCATTCACTCATTAGTCCTCTCATTCGTGTCTCTGTTACTGCTCGCGCAAGCTACTACTACTACAACGTCGGAAAGCTTATCGACAATCTACGCTCAATCTCCATAACTCTATTGTTGGTATATTTATTATATTGCTTGCATTATTATAGGGAGATAGTAGTGTTGTTACTATCTTCCTCATATTCTGTGTATGAATTTGCTTCTTCTCTGAAAGATTTTAGAGAAAAAAGCTATAGTATTTGCCCATCAAAAGCGGTCTAGCATCATGGGGCCTTGGAGTAATAGTCGCTAGGCTACGAACCAAGTAAAAAAAGAACTTGTGCTTTTGTGTGTTTGCTTTTATTCCATTGCTACTTTGTTTTACGAAACGAGAAAAGAAAAGTTTTTAAGACGATCGTTATTCACCCTCCCCCCTCCCCCCCGCTCGACTTCTTCGATCCTACAGATGAAACTATTGATAAGTACAAGATAAAATTAGAGGCAAAGGGGTTCAAATAAAAGGAAGACTTTGACTTCTTTGATACATATTCACTAGTAACAAGGATCACATCCAGTCGAGTTCTCATTATTATTGCTGCAATACATAACCTTAAGATACATTAAATGAATGTGAAAACAACCTTTTAAAATAGTGAATTAGAAAAATATATATATATATGGAGCAACCAAGAGGGTTTGTGGCTCTAAGATAAGAAAATAATATGTGCAGACTCATGAAGTCACTATATGAGCTAAAACAATTATCAAAATAGTGACACGAGAAATTTGACAAAACTATGATGTCAAATAGATTTAAAATAAACGAGTGAAACAAATGCATATATATCAAATGCACACTTGACTCATTTGTTATCATCTGTCTATATGTAGATGATATGCTCATCATGGGTAGTAATCATGATATAATCATGACTACTAAAAAGATGTTGAGCAAGAACTTTGATATGAAATATATGAGTATAACGGATATTATACTTGGGATTAAGATCACTAAGACATTAAAAGAAATTGTTCTTTCACAGTCTCATTATATTGAGACAATGCTATGAAAATTTAATACATATGGTCTTTCCCCTATAAAAACACTGACGAACTTAAGCTTGTATTTGACTAAGAACCATGGTGAACCCGTATCCCACTTGAAATATTCAAGGATAATTGGCAGTTTGATGTATATCACTACTGCACACGTCCGAATATTGCCTATGCGGTCAACAAATTAAGTAGATTTATAAGTAATCCAAATGATGACAATTGGAAGGCATTAATAAGGGTTCTTAAATATTTAAGATACACCTTAGAGTATGGATTACATTATATGAGATATCTAGCAGACTAGAAGGCTGTTGTGATGCAAATTTGATATCTGATATCTAAATCCACCGTGGATATGTATTTACCATTGGTGGTGGAGCAGTATCATAGAAATCCATGAAACAAACATGCATAGCTTGGTCAACTATGAAATCTGATAGATAAAGCTGCAGAAGAAGTTGAATGACTTCGTAACCTCTTAGAGGATATCCCATGTTGGGCAAAGCCAATGTCTGCCGTAATGATACATTGTGATAATCAATTGGCAATTGCAAGGACACAAAATAACATGTATAATGATAAGTCATGACATATTCATCGACGACACAATACTATTAGACAGTTGATCTCTAATAAATTTATCTCTATCGATTATGTAAAATGAAAGATAACTTAGCGGATCCATTTATAAACTTTTGAGTAGAGATCAAATAAATTGCACATCAAGAGGAATGAGATTACAAATAAGAACATTCATAGTGGTAACCTGACCTTGTTGATTGGAGATCCCAAGATCTTAGTTCAATCGGACAACAAAATTTGAAAGTTCGTATGAGCACTTGGACTAGTTCCCTTCTCATTCCTAGGATGGAAAAGTGCTGTCTACTATATATAGTGAGGTTAAGTTATAAACTTTTAATGACATCTATACTTGAAAAAGTAGAGTATGGTAGAATACTCTTGATAGGAGGTCACTTATATAAGTGTGAAAACGGGTCGCTTCAACGAAACACTTATGAATCTAAGATGTTGTCCATGGCCAAAACGGATATAACCGTGAGAACTATAAAGAAGTGAAAAAAGGTTATTGTATAAGTATCATTGTCTTAGTTTACACGAATGACCGAGTAATTCAAGACATCATGTTCACTAAGCATCCTAGTAAATCCGATGGTACTGTACTACGAAAGGTTCAAAGTCACAAGTATCTCTCCTAATGCAATAATCTTCCGATTAAACTCTCTTTGGTGTAAACATACATGAATGCATTAATTTTCATTAATGTGGGGGATTGTTGAAAATTAATTTTAAACCAATAAATGTGTGAATGAGATATCACTTGGATCAGTGACATGACTTAATCTGAATCGTTAGATTAAGACGAACGAATCAAGTTCATCCATTTAGAAGACATAAGTGCCTCTTTGGATAATTCAATCTCAGTTATTGAATTCAAATTGGAAGACATCCAAATAAATAGATATTTTGTTCCTTGGGAAGGGATATATTCTAGATCATCTAATTTAAGTTGGATGAATGAGATCTGATCGAACCAAGAAATTCTTCTACCCCTTCACAAAGTATAAATAAGATCTCTCACATTCTCATTTCATTCATTCGATTCAAAGCAAAGCAAGCATTGCATTTCATACTTGCATTTGGAGAGTTTGAGAAGTTTCTTCAGTTCGGAGGTCTTGCGATTTGCAGTGTTGCTATCACAAGATAAAGTTGTTGTATCTTAGGAGACAATTATCGTGTTCCGTGAGCATCATGTATGAGACAAATTCATCTTAAAGAGATAGAATTTAACGTTAGCCTCGACTTCGCCAACGCGGTGTTATATCGTCATTCTGCCCGTGTTCATATTGCACCACGTGATCCAACACTACTTGATAGCCTAGGTTTGTTAATCTTTCTTGTCTTCCCTTTTAATTCCTATCTTTTAAGACTCTTAATTTCCACCTAAAAAGACCCAAGAAAAAAATAATAGGGATTCAAGAGTGACTTGCTAAAAGGCCATATAGGTCATAAGTTGTAATGAGTTCTGAATCACATTCCATTTGTTTGTTAGCACTGCAATTTATGGCTCTTATAATTGCTACGGCTATGTTTGATGGCCTTGCTAAAGCCTTATCAAGAGTAGAGAAACGTTTTTGTATTTTAGCTCCCGGATAATGATGTAGTAATAGGATATTTTCTTAATTTTCTAAGTATATAAGGATCGAGTTTCAATTTCGATGAATTAATGGATGAATTTTTTTTAATAGACGATTGATCTAAAATTGCTGGGCTGATGGGTCGTCTTACGAGGAAAAAGAGGAATACGAAGTTTTATAAAAAGAAAAGAGAAAGGTTCAACCCTAGTCCAATTATTCTAATGCAAATCAAGTTACCCCAAACTCATTATTAACAACCATTTACTAGTGCTCTCTTAATATATATATATATATATATATATATATATATATAATCATACTCTTACCTCGTCATTCTCCCTAATTGATGCAACAAGGTAGGTCTACCGATGCTACGAAAACAAAAAGTAATTATTAATCCCAAATTTAGATGATTATTCAACAATCGTTTAAAGAAGTTTTACTCCCAATCTAATCAATGTGCACGTCAAGACTTGGTGATCCATAGGATGCAAGGTAATGACTTCGCCCAAGGACATAGGGTGTCCATGGCATTGCACCGCAATTGAAAAGAAAGATGAGAAAAGAGGTCCATGACAATCGTATCTACGACTGTGAATATCTAAGTGGTGCTTGCCGACTAGCATAGAGAAAAGGAGTTAAGAAAGAATGAAAGAGAGAGAAAAGAAGGTCAGTATCTCTCCCATCTCCCAACTCTAGGTGACAAATCTAGGTGGTCAAGTATGGGATACGACATAGGGAGAGAGAGGAGAGCAAAAGGAGGATTGGTGTCCCTATCGACTCGGCTAACAACAATCGGGTTGATGGGCTACGGTACGATGGCTTGACTCTTCTCTCTTCTTCTTTGGCTTCAAGTGATTCACCCCAACACTACTAAACCAAGTTATCTCCATTTAGAAATTTGATTCGACCCTAAACTGGCTAAACAAATTCAAATCAATCTTGATTTGAACTCACACCACTTTAATTATCTTACTTGTGTGACGGTTCCATCCAAATCAAATTCTACTTGAACTTAATAATGCCCCAAATCAACTAGTCATCAAAAGTTCTCCAAGAAATAGTAAAGTTTAAATACAACAACATTTATCTTGTAGGCAATCCTCAATGTCTAACCAATCATTCAACTAGATGCACATTTCTAAGTTTTGTTCATTCAAGTGGGCTCTTCTTGTCGTCTAAGACATAGTTATTTACAATAAGACTTTGCCGCTATTATAGATATGGAACAAATAGTAAATCATGATCTATGGCAGCTAAGATAAGGTAGATAGTAAATTATCTTTTTCACCATTTTAATATATTTAAGATTTTCATAGCTAAATAAAATTTTAGCTCATTAGAGGCATGTTGAAGTTCTAAGTTGAAAAACTCCACCTTGTGGATATGCCTATAAGAATAGGGTAAACACCCAAGTCTTTATGACAAATCTTATGAAGTAATGGGACTTGGGCATCCTTTTCACAAAACAATACATAAATTTTATTTTAATTCATATTTTACAATATTTGATAATCCTTTCACAAAATTACTATACTATTTTTTTTAAATTTTTTTTTTTGAATATAGCAATAGTAAACAATTAAAAGTTCATTAGTGGCTATTAAAAAACTTTCAATAAGCTTCTTACATTTTGAGCATACACCCAATCTACCTCATCTAGTTTATTTATTTTGCCTTAAGTTATTAAATAGGAGTAGAGATTTATATATGTGTGTCCAAGATTGTCTTCAAGTTATAGTTCAAGTAAATGAATGAATGATGTAACAAGAAGATCATCTCTTAATTACAAATACCAAAGTTGTACCAAATTAATAGGTGGGATCTAGCTAAATTTTCAAGATGTGTACAAATTAAATTAAATTTAAGTCATCGACTAGACTAACTGCATTGAGACATTAATTAATTGAGTTATGACATTCGTCGACTGAATTCAATTGATTGCTGAATCAACTCATCCGTGAAAAAAATATTTTTATTTATTAGTTAATTAATTTGAATTAATTATTTAGTCGATTCAACCATCAATAGATTGAAATCTTATTCTTTAGTTAATTTGATTATCTACTTATTCTTATTAGTATATTTATATTGAATCATTTTGAGTCATTTAGTCATTTTTTAAAAATTTATAGTCATTTTAAAAATATAGTTAAATTTTAATCACCTTAGAATATATATATTCAAATTTAAATAAAAAATAATTATATAGTAGTTTTGAACCAAAAATATCACATACTAATGATAATTGATTTAGTCACTTAAAAAAATAGTCATTTTGGTAAAGATGAACAAAATTTTAATTCAATCGAAATAGCTGACAAAACTAAATTAATTTAGAAATTCATAGTTATGAACATAACTTTAAAGATTAGTTAACTGATTATTTTTTTAATTAAATAATAAATAATATTAAAAAAATTTATTTTTTTTTAAAAAATAATTAATTTGGTTACAAATTAAATTAATTAGTTTTTAAATAGTTCAATTTATTCAACTTTAATAGTAAAAATTAATCGATTCAGTTGGTCAAAAAAATATATTAGTTTGATTTTAATTTGATCAATTCAATTTTAATCCAATACTCACCCTATAATTTGGTGATTTTAAAAGATAAATAAACTTTCACTTATCACTCTTCTTTAAATCTTTTATATATACAACCTATTAGTTAGTCAATCTAATTAATCCAAATAAATTAGTTGAGCCTGACGATTTAAGTAGATTAAGAGAGTTAGGCAATATGGGCAAGTAAAACAATCTAAATGGATTGAACAAACCAATTAATTTAGATAGATTAAGTAATCTAGTCTAAACATGTCGAGTTGTCCAATTTAATCTTTAGTTTAATTGACCTAATTTATTAAATCAAATCAATTATGTTGGTTAGATCAGTTGTTTAGTCCATCTAGTCGTGTCAGTTTTACCAATTGAATTTGTTAAATCAATTTAAATAAATTATGTAAATAAAATATATTTAAAAATATTTATATAATAAAATAATATGAGTAAAAATTAGAGAGATGAATATATAATGAAAATGAACTCTGGGAGATAGATACTTTTAAAATGATAAAAACATGTATTAGTGGACTAAAAAATATTTCAATTATGTGATATAAAATTACGATAAATATATATTGAGGAAGAAAAAAAATTAAAAAAAATAATTAGTAATAATGATGGCGGTGACTTGGGAGGAGTCGAGTTTTAACATATCATAATTTTTGATTTAGATTTTAGAATGAGACAATTTACGAGTTAAATCAAAATTTGTTCAGAGATTTATGATTAGTTATCGGGTGAAACCTATAACAAACCAGTTTCAAGTCTAAAAATATCATTTGGGATTTTTTTCGAAAACTTTGAATAATTTTTTAATATTATTTTTAGTAATTTTTTATTTCAGGATTCAACTTATTAGGATTGATCTATTTAAATATTTGTGTAATTATTTTAGATATTATCTTTTATTATTAATCAAACTCTTTTTTGAAAAACTTAGAGATGATAATTTTCGTTTGTCGATTTCTCGTATCTTTTTTTTTTAATTCTTCTTTAACTCTTTCATCACCAAAATAGTCACTATTCTATTTGTATTAAATAATAAAATAAAATAAAATTTATTTAAATAAAAAAATAGTTAATAAATAATTTATATAGTCAACTTCACATTGTGAACATTGTGAGTAGATAAGACTTGTTGTTGTTATAGTATATAATAAAATAATTATTGTCATATATTATTTAATTTATCTATATTCTATTTTTCTAGTAATTAATAACCGTGGGATTCCTTCACGCGTAACTTTTTGAAATAATTAAATGTGATTACTGAAACAAGCAGAAGCTCCCTCTCCCACTGGCCACTACTTGCCGCACTGTTCCGTTGCAGACTGACACCGGCCGCTGCCGGCTCCTCCCTCTTTCCGCCTACAGGAAGCCAGATCAAGCAGGCGGAGAAGCCCCCAAGCGCAGAGCAATGGCGAATCGCAGCGCCAGTCTCCTTCTCTCCCTCCTCCCTTTTCTCCTCTCTCCCCTGCTCGCAACGCCGGCTTTCGCCAAAAAGGTACGCATTCGATCGATCCCGTTCCCTCTTTCTTAATTTTGGGATCCGATCGACCTCGCCGTGCGATTTGTGATCCATCTCATCCTCTTCGATGCAGTCGTATGTCGTCTACTTGGGCGGGCACTCCCACCGGCCAGAGGATCCCTTCCGGCTCTCCCATGATCGAGTCGTCGACTCCCACTACGAGTTCCTTGGTTCGTTCTTGGGGAGGTAAGAGATCGGGCTCTGAACACACCGATCCTCTTTATTGTTTTTTCACAAAAAGTCCTTTTCGATCGCATGCAGCAAGGAGGATGCCCAGGATGCGATTTTTTACTCCTACACCAACTCCATCAACGGCTTCGCTGCTAATCTCGAAGATGAAGAAGCTGCTGAGATCTCAGGTGAGGCGATCTCAAGGATTTCATTTTTTTCCTCCCCCATTGCTCATCGATCGCTTTGATGATTTCTTCTTTCTCGCAGAGCATCCCGCTGTCATATCTGTGTTTCCCAACAGAGGGCACAAGTTGCACACGACGCGATCGTGGGAGTTCATGGGCCTCGAAAAGAACGGCAGAGTTCTTCCGAGCTCGATATGGACGAAGGCCAAATTTGGGGAAGATATCATCATTGGAAACCTCGACACGGGTACTGCAAATTATTTGCATCGAATTCTACAATCTCACTGCTATTCCTTCACATTTCAACAAATCTCATAAATTCACAAACCTGATTTTTTTTTTAAAAAAAATTGTTTTTGATTAGATTTGTGCAAAATAAACTGTCATATCCCTCCGTACTTTTTTTTCCTGATCATGCTACAGAATTGAATAGTCATTAACTCCCATTGTCACTTTTCCAAGAACTTTTTCACATGTAACGGCCACCTTTTTCACATAATGTTACTTTTAATTTCTCAAATATTCTGTATCTATTATCGATCAACAACCTTGATTCTTCTCTCTATTAGATGTCTAAACTCTAGATCTTTTGAAATATCTTTTGAGATTTTAATATTATCAATATGCGCATTTATTATTATCTCTTTATGTCTACTTCTTCAAATCCTCTCAAAAGTTTATAAATGCTACTTTTGGCGTCTTTAAATTCTAACATTCACTCATCTTAAATGCATAACTTCATTTCTATTGAATTTGGAGTTCGATGTTAAATTCTGAAAATTTCCCAAAATAGCTTCAGTACTGAACTGATTATTGCCAGTGTGTTTCATGGTCAACATGTGATTATTTATGATTGATGAGCAGGCGCGTGGCCGGAGTCAGAGAGCTTCAACGACGAAGGCATGGGGCCGATCCCACCTCAGTGGAGAGGAATCTGTCAGGATGGCACTGATAAAACCATCCACTGCAACAGGTCGTACTGTCTCCTTATCATCTCCTACCTTCAAACTATTCTCTGAACTCATTGTGTGTCACGGTCTCTGATTATAATCATCATATTTAATATAATTTTTATATTTAAATAATATAATTTTAACATCAAATATAATTTTAACTCCAACTCATCCATATCATATCATACCAAAAAAATATATTTATTAAAATATTTTATTTATAATTTAATTATTAATATCAAATCATTCTAATTCATACATTAAAAAAAATTACATCAAATATGATGTAATGAATAGTATAATATTAAATATGATGTTATATTATTTTTATATTATTTTTGATGTAAAAATTTAGTGTATAAATTGAAATGATTTAATATTGTTTTTATATTAAATTTGATGTTTTAATGTGTGAATTGAAGACACACAGCAGAGCTCCTCTGTCTAATGTCTGCTTTTCTCAGCAATGTACTGCAGATGCTTCTGCCATGAGTTGGCAAAGGAGCAGTTTGCATGTGTGTGGTTTTCTGATTGATTATTCCTGTTCAAACAAAGTAAAAAAAAAAAAATCATATGACTTTACAACCCTTTTTCATTTTTTTTTAATAAGAAAAGATTATCTGCATCACATACATGGAGACGGTCTCTCCTCTCTTCTTCCAGATCAGTTGACAGAAGAACCATTTTGGCTGGTGTTTTGTTTTTGGTCTCCTGATTAAATCAGACTTAGGTAGCTTCCTGCCAACCTTGTACTGCCTTATCCTGATCATACAAAGTAGAGAATTATACTATACTATGCTACCTCAATTAGTCACCCACCCAGTTTCACAATTATTCAATTTTCTAATGGTTGAAGGATAAAGAACTGGTTTACCATACCATAAGAGATTAACCAAGTTGGTCTACTTAATCTTCTCCCTAATCTTTTTTTACTATTTCAATTAACAAACCTAGCAGATAACTGTTTCTACTAACCAAAGATAGGGTTACCAAATTACATTGCTACTCTGCTCTTTCAATTTATATTTGTGGCTTTATATGATTTTTTTTTTTACTTTATTAAAGGAAGTTACGACCGTGTGATCTTCTTGTTTAGTAGCATGTGTCTTCACGAGAGTGTTCGGTTGGCTAGTGGGTGATAGATTGTTATAATAGAATAAGAATTAATTTTCAACAAACGTATGTCTTCGGAGAAAAAATTCTTTTTATTTTTTAGTCATTTGACGGTCGACTATAAGTTGATCGTGTGATTTATCTACTTTCACATAATATTGAGATAGACCGTAAGAGACATTTGGGATGAGCGCAATCATCTTTTATTACAATGCTATAATTGTTTAGTAGTATGCGCTTCTTGCTGATCGATTGGCAGAAGAATTATTTTGTCTAATTTTTTGTTTTGGTCTCCTAATTTAAGCATTTTTTAATGGTCGAAGGATAAGAGATTAACCAAGTTGGTCTACTTAATCTTCTCCCTAATCTTATTTTTTACTATTTCAATTAACAGACATGGCAGAGGACTCTTTCTACTAACCAAAGATAGGGTTACCAAATTACATTGCTACTCTGCTCTTTCAATTTTTATTTGGGGCTTTAGATAAATCAATTTTTGGTATTTTATCAAGGGGCATTTAAAAAATATATATCAAATCATGCATCATAACTTCATAGTTGTTCAAACATCTTTAGAATACCAGCAAAATAGTTTAATAAATTTTAGAAATGGGGTTTAGGAGTGAAATATGACTTATGAATAAATTTGGACAATTGAATAAGACGCTCGTGAAATTCTCAAAAGATATATTTAATTTTTAGATTTATTAAAAGATATATTTATTTTTCATTTTATTCCTTCCGTCAATATATTGCATTTAAATAATAGTATTATTATGATGTTAATTTTTAAAAATTGATATTATTTTAATGTTGCATAAATTTTAAAATCAATATTAATATGATGTTATTTTTAAAAATTTAATAATTGATTGGAAAGATAAAATAGAAAATAAATATGAGAAATTTAAAAATTAAGTGCGAATTCCACAACTTTAAATTTATCCTTTGTTATAAATTTTAACTTTGTTTGTTTATTGATAAATAAAATGTCACTTATTTTTCTACAGCTTAAAACTTTATTTAGATTTTTAGAAATTTTCTCTTTATTATTCTTAACAATGAATTTGTTAATGACTTGGATATAATAATTTGGAATGCCAACCGTTTGATCTCTCGCTCGTCACCCATCTGACGGTGCTTTTTGCAGGAAGCTGATCGGTCTAAGGTACTTCAACAAAGGGTATCTCTCGGCGGCGGGCACCGCCGCGAGTCCCGCTGCCGAGTCGGCCCGCGACACAGATGGGCACGGCACGCACACCCTCTCCACGGCGGCCGGCCGATTCGTGCCCGGCGCGAACCTCTTCGGCTTCGGGAACGGAACAGCCAAGGGCGGAGCTCCCGGCGCGCGCTCCGCCGCTTACAAGGTCTGCTGGCCTCCGGTAAACGGCAGCGAATGCTTCGATGCTGACATACTCGCGGCCTTCGACGCCGCCATACACGATGGAGTCCACGTGCTCTCCGTCTCCCTAGGCAGCGGGCCCACGGATTACTTCAAGGACGGGGTGGCGATTGGATCATTCCACGCTGTCAAAAACGGTATCACCGTCGTGTGCTCTGGTGGAAACTCGGGGCCTGCGCCAGGATCGGTCTCGAACGCCGCTCCGTGGATCATCACGGTTGGGGCCAGCACCATGGACAGGGAGTTCCCCGCCTATGTTTCTCTCAGCAACAATAATCAAATCAAGGTTTTTCTGGTTTATGATCATTGATGCATCACGTTCATGATTGATTATTGTTTTTGACCAAATTGATCTTTTGAATTGATTGGATTGGATTTTTTTTTTTTGATACCAGGGTCAAAGTCTTTCTCCAATGGGACTTCCGAACAATGAGTTTTACCCTATCATTGGCTCGCAGAAAGCCACAGCAACAAATGCATCACAGGATTCATCGTAAGGAAGTTTTTAAAATACATTGTTTATTGCATTTGTTGTCGATTGATTTTATGACGAGCAAAAGTCAAATTTCATGTTGTAAAACAAGTTACATGCTTGAACTATAGGAATCAAATAGTGGATGGCTCTCCACAACTAACTAATGCAAGAATCAAGATCCTTTTTGCTAAGTTTGATCGGGTTACCACATATTATGAAACTTTAAACTGGTGGGAGATATCTCAATTTCTGTTTATGATTTCACAAACTATTCTCGTTTTAACACTTTAAGCCTAGTCAAGGTCAGAAAACCAACAGAATCCTCAGAGAGCGTAACTAGATAAATAAAATTAACATTAATTCTAATAGATAACAGATGTCAGTTTCAAACTTATAAGCCTAGCTCTAAAAGATCCCCTTTATATGTATATGATTTGATTTTTTCCGGAATACGTCAAGGTGAGAAAACCAACAGAATCCTCAGAGAGCATAACTAGATAAATAAAATTAACATTAATTCTAATAGATAACAGATGGTAGTTTCAAACTTATAAGCGTAGCTCTAAAAGATCCCCTTTATATGTATATGATTTGATTTTTTTTTTCCGGAATACTTTTCACAATCTCAATGCATAATGTATCGTGATTGAAGTTATCAGATTTTTATCGCAATAGTCGACGCTGGTATACAAATTCTTGGAAGATCACACATATATGCTCGTACTATCTTCATTTGGTTAAATGCGCCTATGATTCTATTCATCCAGCTGTCTTCATTATTGCAAACAAAAAATAAGTTAGCTGTTGCATTTAACATGCAGCAAGTTGTGCCTTGAGAACTCTCTAGATCCAGAGAAGGTGAAAGGCAAGATAGTTGTATGTCTACGAGGACAAAATGCAAGAGTAGAGAAGGGGGATGTTGTTCGCCGAGCTGGTGGGATTGGAATGATATTAGCAAATGATGAATCTACTGGAAATGAAATTATTGCAGATGCTCATGTTCTTCCTGCAACCCATATATCATATGCAGATGGTGTAGCTCTATTATCCAATCTCAATTCTACCAAGTAAGCAATTTAACTTTGCACTTTTCTTATTTTAAATCAATCATTAGAGTGCTTAAAGCTTCTAAAAACATATATATAATTATAAATCCAATTATATATATATATATACGAATTTGTTATCCTGCACACCCTTATGTGGGCGGCGATGGAAGACATCCAACGTATGCGATCTGACGCAGCTCATCTCTTTCCTCTCTCATTTGCATGCAAAGATGATACTGCTTTTGCAAAAACAATACCAAGAGGGTGTTGTTTTTGCAAAAACAACACCAAGCTTTTGCAAAAACAGCACCACCTGTTGCTTTTGTAAAAACAGCACCAAGGTGGTGCCGCTTTTGTAAAAACAACACCAAGGTGGTGCTGCTTTTACAAAAACAACACCAAGGTTTTGCAAAAGCAGCACCATCTTTGCATGCAAATGAGAGAGCAAAGAAATGAGCCGCATCAGATCTCACATAAAGGTGTGCACGATATCATTTTTTTTTCTCTATATAGATATCCCGCACACTCCCGTGTACACCTAAATTTTTTTTTTCGATTTGAAATTTTTTTTGTACTTAATACTATAACCCAACCTCTAAACCCTAAAGGCAAAATCTTGTTGGCACAATCGAAGCTTCAAAAAAAAAATAAACAATTTTTTTTTTTTTTGTCAAAAATCAGTGTTTCGCTGATTTGTGAGTGCCGCCCACGACGGGTGTGCAGGCTAAAACTTCTGTATATATATATCTTTATTTGGTTTAGGCTAGCTTTGATAATATATTTATTTAGGTACAACATCATTTCAAAAACACAATTGGCTAGTTAAGAAAATGAATTGCTGTTTTTTATTTTTGTTTCTCTTTTTGTAATGGTTGTGGATGCATCGACTTTATTGTAATTTGTCAAATTACAATAAAGTCAAAGTTCATGATATAGGCGCATTGTATCATTGATATATTTGTTATGCAAACATATAAATTAGATATTCCGATAATTATTTATACTTAATTTCGTATGTGTTATTGCATATGCTTCCATATACCATATCCCTATGTGGTGGGTCAACCACACACTAGTATACACTTTCTAAAACCTCAATAATCACTTACCTACATGCTGATATCATAGAACTTAATTGATTTAAGGTGCCATTGTAGATGTATCAGCAAAATACATAAGACAATAATTTAACCATTAATCTAGAATTGAGATATATGCCCCAATAATGAAAACATTAGTAATCCACCAAGAAAACAAAAGTTGTGGAAGTCTTATGTGTAACCCTGTCAATAAGGTAAATCAGATTTTAAATTAAGAAAATAAAAAAATAAATTAAGTTATATAAAATATAACTTCTGATAAAATTAAGTTTAAACAATAAATATATTTTGTACATATATTATATATTTTATGCTTTTCGTTAATGTTGTTAATTCAAAAATTATTGTAAAAACGTTGAATTTAAGAAATCAAGTTTAATAATGAAGTAAAAGCATCAAAGCTATTTTAATAAGGTCAAGGAATGGAATTATTGAATTTTGTAGATTTGTTTAGAGAAATTATTTAAGAATAAAATATACCAGAACACATATGGTTAAAGATTATGTCTTCTTTAAAAATATAAAAATTAAAACTAAATCAATTTTTATATAAATATTAATTTTTATGGTATTAGGTTTGAGGATGAAATTAAAAGCATTATAAAAAGATCAAAGGTTGAATATTCTAAAATTTGTAGAATTTTATTTAGAGAAATTAATCAAGAATAAAATATACTAAAATTCATGACTCATTATATATATATAATATATTGTTGAAGACTAATAGAGATGTTGTATAAATTTGGTAACTTTCATAAGCAGTCGCGACCATCCATCATAGAAAACTCTTTTTTTCAATGGAGACTAGTCCGTTGCAAGGGACAGTTGAAGATAAGATTTTTGTCACAGAACTATCACGGAGACTACTCTCAAATGACCACCTTTTTGTTGTTCTAGTGGAAAAAATTTAAATATTAAATTAATGTGTGAGATGGATATATGTTGTTCAATATTCTTCTCTTTATGATACTTATTTTTCTTGAATCTTGTATGTAGGTTAATGTTTGGTCATATTTCGACACCTAAGACATTAATTGGCACAAAACCTGCACCAATTATGGCTGCCTTTTCTTCTCGGGGACCAAATACAGTAAACCCCGAGATCCTCAAGGTTATCTAGGAATTCTATTGTTTTTCTTTTCAAAGTCTTAGTTAATCCAATGGCCTTATCAATTATTGTTCGAGGTATGCAGCCTGATATCACTGCACCTGGGGTTAGTATCATTGCTGCCTACACTGAAGCCACTAGTCCAACAGGTCTAAGCTTTGATGATCGTCGTGTTTCATTCAACTCCGAGTCTGGGACTTCCATGTCTTGCCCCCACATTTCTGGAATTGCTGGCCTACTCAAAGCTCTCCACTCTGAGTGGAGCCCCTCAGCGATTAAATCAGCCATCATGACAACAGGTTCAACACTTAATTTCTTCATGACATGTTAATTTTCTTCTCGTACAGACTAAAATGGTTCATTAAACATCATGATTGTTTGTTCTATTTTCAAATTGTGCAGCTAGAATTCGAGATAACTTTAAAGAGCCTATGACCAATTCATCCTTTTTGAAGGCTACTCCTTTCAGCTATGGCTCTGGTCATGTCCAACCAAATCGTGCCATGGACCCTGGCCTTGTTTACGACTTAACTCCAAAGGATTACTTGAACTTCTTGTGTGCCCTTGGCTACAACTCCACTCAAATAGCTACATTTAGTCTTGAACCTTATGTGTGCCCATCAAAACCATGTAAGTTGGAAGACCTGAACTATCCTTCAATTACTGTGCCTAATCTCTCAGGTGGCAGCAGCTTGACGGTAACCCGAACATTGAAGAATGTTGGATCACCAGGCACATATAGTGTCCGCGTGGAAGCCCCTTTTGGCGTTTCAGTTGTCGTGAAGCCTACCTGCCTTAAATTCGAGAAACTAAATGAAGAGAAGAGTTATAGAGTTGCTTTCAAGGCTAAAAGAAACAAGTTATCTGGAACGTATGTGTTCGGTCGCTTGACATGGTCAGATGAGAGGCATTATGTCAGAACTCCTATTGTGGTGAAGGCTGTGGCTTAGAGAAATATGTAATACTCAAAAACAAGAAAGATGTAGTAGTTCCATAGATCAAGCATTGAAATAAAAATGCACTGGTTAATTTTATCTTAAATACTGCAAAGGTAAAGGTGATAATTCATACCAAAAGTTCAATGCCTTTGGTTGAGTGGAAAGAAGTTAATTATTGGTTGTGTATATATATTAGTTGAAACACTATGGTATTTTTTTGGGCTTTAAATTTCTTTTTAAAATGTTAAAATCATTGTAAATGACAGGAAGTGGTGAGAGAGTGCTCAGTGATCGTCTCGGTTGGTTAGGCAGTTAATTTTTTTTTTATTATAAAAAAACTTAATCTAAATATATTAATTTAAAATAAAAAATTTAATTTAAATATTTTTTAAAATAATTATATATATATATATTATATTAATAGGATAATTTTATTAGATTTTAATTAAGTTTATTTAAATTATTTCAATCATAATCGAAAATTGATTAAAATTATTAATCGATTAAATCTTAAGTTAAAAAAGAAAACCTAATTATTTCAACGTTTTTGTTTCGGATCCCGTCGTTGAACCATGGCGACGTGTTTGGGCCCTTCGTCGGGCTCGGGCGATGCGTCCGGACTCACACGATGGGTTTGGACTTGTCGTTGGGCCCAAGCGATGCGTTCGGATGCATCACAGCCCGTTGACGCCTTGCCCTAATGATGGCAGCAGGTGATGACAGTGGCAATGGCAGCGGTTCGAGGCGGAAGGAGGTGAGTTTAATCTATGTTGACTTTGACCGTCTAAAATGCTACCTTTGACAAAAGCGATACGATATATCTATCTATTACCTAGGCGGCCACCTCAGCTGCCATTTGGACCATTGGTTAAAATGAAGTATGAAGATATTTTTCCTCGAAAACAAAAAAAACAATTCTGACTGATACGGGCGAATTGATTAGAAGGAAATTATTATTATTAAGAAAATAATAATACGGGCCAGCAAAACTTTGCAACGTACTTTTTAAGAGAAAATATCTCTAGGGCTACAGCGGAAGGTATCAAGTTGTCATCTAAGTATTCACGATTTGATTCCTAGCTATGATACATTAGTAGAGATTTTTTCTCCAAATAGGATACGCAACCATGGGATACTGGATTTTCGGGTCGTTCGCTACGAGCGCTTCCCAATTTATCTTGACGGCCAATGGAAAACTTTCATGGAGCCAAACTGATCGCCCCAGATTCAATGTTACCTGATTCATCATTTTTCTTAAGAGAGAATTTTTTTATATAATACTCAAACTAACTAACCCGAGTTGAGACTATGGAACATAATACTCAAGGTCTCTCAAAAGTAATTATATTGGAGATGAAAAAACATTCAATGGATGATCGAGTTGCTTCCTCTTGGAGCCCTATATGCAATACACTCCCGAGCTAAGCTTCTGACATATCCTATAAGGTTCCTCATGAGATCAATTAATAACTCTTATGTGGGGAAGGTTATCCTATCAAGCCCTAGAAATGCTTCAACCCCCATGAGTTGGCTCTTCTACTCTATGTGCAACACCATCCGTTTCCGTGTCTCTTGTTCTTCCTTCGGGTCCCAGGCAATAGGCACGCTTGTTCGAAGGTCGGCTTGCCAACTCATGGAAGGGTCAAACTTGAGAGGAATGTTGAATAACCCTGTGGATCTCCTCGGTCAACCGATGACATTGTTGGGTAGAATGTTCATACGCCTGATGGAGGACACAATAAAGTTGGAATGACGGTCTACACGGGTACTCTTAGGGTCTCCCTAACGACCGATTCTTCTTGAGCATTTGGATATCCCTAACCTTGGGTGTTCGGATAATTGCGTAGTTAGACAAGAACGTGGGCACCCTCGGACGAGGCGGAGGAGAAGCCTTCTTCTCTACAGGAGGTATACTCCTTGTAGTGTTTCCTTACCTTATACACTGGGCCTCTTCCATATTGATATATTTCTATGCTTTTCCCAAAAGGTCATCATAATCAATCGGAGGTTTTTTCACAGAGATCCAAAAAAATCTCCTTCCACTAATCCTTGGGAGAAAGCATGGATGAGGATCTCATAGGTAGTTGCAGGCACATCTAGAGCATCTCGATTGAATCGCCGAATATATTCTCGTAAGATTTCTTGGCTTTACTGCTCTAGAGAAAAAGGGTCAGTGGTGTTTTGTGATGTCTCTTGCTATTAGCGAAATGTTAGATGAACAATGAGCTGAACTCCTTGAATGTACAATAGATCTGGGCTTTAACCAATTGAACCACCATTGTGTCAGGTTGGCGAGGGTGGTGAGGAAGACCCACATTTCACTCCCTCTGAACATTGATGCTATAAGGCAACATTCTTGAATTGATATAGGTGATGCTCCGAATCTGAAACTCCATTGTATTCGCCAATCTGTAGTGGGCAAAAGTGACTCAACAATTCCTCTACTATGATGTCTTCAAAAGGGGCATCCTATAGGACTGATTTTCCTCTCTTTTTATCTGAGCACTCGGCTCGTCGTCTCCCTAGAATCTCCTAGAATGAATCTTGAGTTGTCAATTCCCTAGACCTCCTCTTGATGAGCCAAAGTCCTTCTCGTTCTCCTAAGTATGGAGGATTCACGGAGAATTGTTGTTGGACGATCTCTTCTATAATAGTCGACACTAGCCGACTCAGACCCTCCATCATGAAGGGAGGGGCAACTGATTCTAGGAATGCAGCGAGACCCCTTCCTTTAGCAACAAGTCCTCTTTCTTCATGGCTTCTTCAGGCATCTTTCATCCTAACATCTCAGTTCATATTTTCCACAAACGACACTAAAATGATCTTGCTGGGATTAGGATAGGTTGATGACAGGCGGAGAGTTTAGACAAATCAATGGTACAAGTTGACAATGAAGAAGAGGTTGACTGCCAAACTAGGATTAGAGTGACATCTTGATTGTTGATGTCTTGCGCTCATAAGAAGAAAGTTAGAAGGGGGCCGAGGCGGACCTTGGCAAGACCTCTCTGACTCTCAAGTCAGGCCTTGGAGATAAAGAAGAGAGTAACAAATAGGCGAGATAGTGTAGAATCACATTCTCATACCTTTGTGACGCTGATATCATTACCTTTTATATGAGGAGAAGAGTGGTGAAAAATCATCTCGCTTTTTCTATTCTGATGCACCTATATTAAAGGACACATCCCTTTATAACTGTTACCGTAGTGCTCAAGTTCAAGCTCTTAGCCTTCGACTCCCAAGTGTACTCAAGCTCGGGCCCCTGAGCCCTTGGCTTCTAGATAATCAAATGATGGGGCACTCGGCCTTGGGCTCCCGAGTCCTTGGCTTCTAGGTGCTCGGACACCCAGGTCTTTGGTGTCCGGGCGCTTAAGCTCCGAACTCAGCTCCTGGGGTGCTCGGTCATTCGCCACTTAGGGTGCTCGGGAGCGCAACCCACTCGAGCACTCCGGATGCTTAGGATCGTAACCCACTCGACATTTGACAGTTGACACTCGATAGGTAACATTCGACAAATGACACTAGGCAGGTGACATTTGGCAACCAACATTCAACAAGCGACGCTCGACGATCGACATTCAGATGCTCGGCTACTTGGTAGTCAGCACTTGGGTGCCCGACCACTTGGTACTCAAAGTGCTCAGGCGATCAACACTTGGCAGTCGACACTTAGGTGTTCGGCCACTCGATTGTCGACACTTGAGCGCTTACAACCTACATTGGCTCGGGGAACCGTTTGGTGCCCCCAACCCACTCGAGATCAAGCAGTCGTTCGATCTTTCGACACTCTAGGGGTGGTCGGCCACTTGGCCTTGACCTTCAGCATTTAGTAGTCGACACTTGTGGTGCTCGGCCCTGCCCGAGAGCTCAACCCATTCAGACTCAAGTTGCTCCCACTCGAGCTCGAGCTCAATGCAGTCGTTCAATGCTCATAACTCACTTGAGCTCGGGCCTAGGCAACCAACCCATTCAACAATCTCGAGATTGACTAAGTGATGTGGATACATCCTACTAACCTAGCATAGGCTACGAGCGTCGAATGACTACTAGGTCAGTATTTATTAGGGTATTATTTTCTAAAACCTTCAAAATAATGGCCTAATATATTTTTGATCCTAAAAAATATATTTATTTAGGTTTATTGTAATAGTTATGTCATAGCTATTGCAACATATTAAAATAAACTGACTTAATTTAATTAAAATTATTACACATGAAATGCTGAAGTCTAAAGTCATGTCCACATTAAATGTCTAATAATTCCAATATGCTTTTCACATGTTTGGAAAATTATAGCATTGTTTGTCTCACCGCAAATGGACGGTTAAGTCGTTAAGTAATAAAAATATCGATCTATAGGAACTATTGATTCAGCATTAGTCAAGTTCGCAAAGCAAATTATCTAAACAATCGAAGATTATATGTGATTACAAGAACAAGAGAACAAGAGCTTAAGAGAGAGAGAGAGAGAAGAGGTGGTCAATGGAAGATAAGTGGTCAAAGGGAGAAGTTGGAATTGGGGAAAATGATTCTAGGATTTCGGTTTCACTATGATGCTAGTTAATGTCCCTAGTACATGTTTACTTCCTTACCCTCCATGTTTACTGTAGGGATTCTAACCAAATTATCGGTATGACCCTGTGAAGATCACACCGGAGTATTTACATCATTTTCTTCCAATGTTATTAAGTAGAAGAGGGAATATAGAAAGTTCGGTTAAAGGACTACCCTCTGTCATTATGGGTTCCCCGGTCATACATTCTAGATTACACAAGTCATTTCCTAACATTCAATTGGTGAAAATTCATTAGACTATAATTAGCTAATCTCTTGTGGAGGATTGGTCGTCATTTCAAGGCGAGTACTCTAGAAAGTCTGGTTAAAGGACTACCCTCTATCATTAAGGGCTCCCCGGGCATACAATCTAAAGCCTCTCCTCTACGTGGTAACCAATCCTTCACATCCACATGCATACACTTCACACACACATTACATCAAACACAAGCAAGATACAATACACATGGAACAAGTCATAAACATGTCATTGAACAAGGAAATTGATAAATCATAGTTCATACATCAACATCACATCATAATTACTTCCTACATCCTAGAATTCGGAGGTTACTCTAAGAAGAAGAAAGAACAAACCAAAGACACAAATAATAACATTCTTACAACCCAAATTTGAGATAGGAGGAGAAGAAATACTTATCAAGGAGATTGTCGGTGTCTTCGAGATATTTTCTTGCTCCGGAGGTGGATGGATCGTCAAGGTGACTCTTGGAAGGTGGTCTTAGGGTTTCCCACAAGGGGAGAACCCTTCCCCAAGGAGAGGGTCTAAGCCCCAAATCAAAGATGGCTTAAGCAAGGGTTTTATACTTCCCCCAAATAGTCCAGATCTGCCAGGTTTGTTAGGATCTGCCAAAATAGATTTTTCACCCATTAGATCACTTAATCTCGAGTTGAATCTAAACCAAAGTTGTAGAACTTAAAATTATCTTCAATTTGATATAAATAATGCCTCAAAACTCTAACCAAACTGAAAGTTATAGTGGTTCAAAGTTTGGTCTGCAGTCTAGGCAGAGGACCCAACACGACCGTGCCTAGGAGGAACGGACGTGACTTTTATCATGGCTAGACCATGGTTTATTCTATTGTACTCTAAAGTAAAGTTGTAGATCTCCAAGTTATCTACATTTTGGAAGTTGATTCAGCCTATGTCTTCAATCGTGTGGAAAGTTACGATCGTTTTACTTTTGGTCTACAGTCTGCCCAGGATTTGACATGGCTCTGTGACTCACATGACACGGCTGTGCCGTGACAATACCCAGGTAAAAGACATGGACATGCCCCTTGGGCACGTCCTGTCCGTGAGGCAGTAGCAAAAGCAAGGCACGACCATGCCAAAAGGCACGACCAAACCATGGTTCTTTTTGGAAATGCTCTGAACATGGCCGTGCCTGGGAGGCACAACTGAGCCGTGGGAGGTTTTGAAATTTTTGAGCAAGTCTCCTGAAGAGGCACGACCTTGCCTTTGGCCATGAGACGACCGTGGGAAGTGGTGGAGTTGCTGAGGATATTTCTGGAAAGGTACGGTCGTGCCTGGGAGGCATGGTCGTGTCATGGGCCTTGCTAGAAAGATGGTGGCATCTGATTGAGGAGCATGACCGTGCCTGAGAGGCACGACCTTTCTTTGTCTATGAAGGCACGACTGTGCCTTGGAGAGGCACAACCATGCTAAGCTAGTTTCGTCCCAAAGCTAGCTCCAATGTCCATTTTGCACCTTTTTCGCTCCAAATTGCATCTTGTCAATCAAAAATACAAAATAGCAAATCTCCGAGCCAAAGGAGTAAAACCATGACAATATAATGAAATAGGGTACGATAATGTAAATCATACTTAGTGAAATACAAATAGACGTGCAACAAATAATGCCTAAAATATATATAATCTACACACATCAAGCATCTTTATAAGTCTTTTGCGTTTTCAATGAGTCCATCTATTAGCATTTATGTTTTCTATATGTCTTTATGAGTCTTGGTATAAATATATGTATTGTTGTAATGTTGAGATATAAAATAGATATCAAAGTTTTAAGGGTTTTCTTAGGTTGTGCGATGCAATCTCCCTATGGTGTGAAACCTAGGAACCCTTAGGTGTAATACCTAAGTTTCTACAATTCCAAGTTTCTACTCTCCAAACTTCTCAACACTCAATCTCTTCTTGTGCTACATCATATTGGCATTTAAAGTTGGCATATGATTTTTTGACTTCAACTCTTTGAAATTGATGAACTTTATAGCATTTGCTAAGTAAGTTTTTCATCTTCCAAGACATGCTAGATTAATAGTTCAACTTTAGAATATTAATTTTTGCATTTATACACTTTTAATGGAGATTGTCACTTGTCTCTATCAACTCTTCTCGAGCAAGGAAAACTCATCCCTCACTTGTTAAAAGCATGGAATCTTTCATAAAGATTTCGATTCAATTGTTGAAATTCATCATCAGTAATCCATGTGCATTCACAAAAGGGTCATGTCTTCCATATGCTAAGATACTTTTGATAGCTGCCTCCTTTTTTGACACAATCTGATGATCAATTACATCTTCAATTTCTTCTTTCAATGTTTGAATTGATGGCAAATGAGCATCGTGTGCATTAGTTGTCATAACATCTTCAATGTCCAGAATATAAAGTAAGATCATCAATGTTGAAGATATTGCTAATACCCATATTTGCCGGTAGATCAAAGACATAAGCAGGAGAGTTGATTTTTTTTAAAATTTTATAGAGACCAACATTCCTTGAATGAAGTTTCTTATAATCACCTCTCGTATATCATTCTGGCCTTATAAGAACCATAACCATATGACCTTCCTTAAATTCAACAAACTTTATTTTTAAATAAGCATGTGATTTTTATCTTTCATTGCTTAGAGCAAATTTTCGTTTGACATGATCATGTATATCTTGCATGTGCTTGCTAAAAGCATGCTTGCTAAAAGTATCATCTTCAGCACTTGGTTTGGCCTCCAATGGTAAAGGAATCAAATCAATTGGTTTTCTAGGAAGCACACATGCAACAATTTCAAATGGGCTGTGTCTGGTGGATCTATTCAACGAAGTATTATATGCAAACTCAGTCATAGGAAGAATTTGATCCCATCTGGTAACATGATCTCCAATCACGCAACAAAGTAAATCACCTAAACTTCTATTTGAAACCTCTATCTGACCATCTATTTGAGGGTTACTTTGTTGATTAAATGAGCTAATGAATCCTCCTCTTCCTTGTCGGTTGGTTTCATGAATTCTTTTATTCATCGTTGAAACTCCAAGTTTTTTTTCCAAATGAATAACTCAGATACTCCTCCATATCAACGTAACTTGGAAAACTTGTTCCAGGATGTAAAGTGATTGTCTTAATAATTCTCTTCTAATTGTAGGCCTTAATCTAGCTTCAAACCTTGCAAGAGTTTATTTGGAATCTTCAACAATTTGACTCATTGTCTTTTAACTCATCAAAGTTCTGCATATACACAGCTACATATAAGTTATTCTTCTTTAAACTAATAAGTTGATCGTATAATTTGTCATAATAATTTGTTCTCAAAGACTTCTCTTGTAGTTTAACTTTCATCTCCTGCCATGAGTTGATTGGTAGTTGCCAAAATCTCCTTATTTCTGCTTCGACACCAATCCACTATATTTTTGCTAAACCCACTAACTTCATTCGAGGAAACCTTACTCTTCGATCATCTGACATGTTGTACCAATCAAAATTTTCTTCTATTATTGCAAGCTAATCAGCAAATAAAGTGGGGTTCATTTTCCCTTCAAAATCTAGCATCTCAGTTCAAACTTTCTTTGTCACTACAAAAGAAAAACCTATTAGCGACAGAAATTTTTGTCTCTAATCCGTCGCTAATAAGGCATAGCGATCGATTAGTGACCGATATATGTTGTCGTTATAAAATGGGTCGATGATATCATTTAGTAACAAAATTAATATTCCGTCGCTAGTTAGCGATGAGAATTAAAATTGCCATCGCTAAACACTAGCGATGAAAATTAAAGTTGTCGTTGCTACTTAGCGATGGACACTTAAATTCCGTCGCTAGTGTTGAGCGACGGAATTTAAATTTCATCGCTAATTAGCGACGAAAACTTAAATTCTATCGCTAAAACCCTAACCCCTAAACCCGGAATAACCTTGGATTTAGCGATGGAATTTTAAATTTCGTCGCTAATTAGTGATAGAAACTTAAATTTTGTCGTTAAAACCCTAAACCCAGAATAACCCTGAATTTAGCAACAAAATTTTATATTTCATCGCTAAAATCCTAACCCCTAAACCCAAAATAACTCTGGATTTAGCGATGAAATTTTAAATTTCGTCGCTAATTAGCAACAGAAACTTAAATTCTATCGCTAAAACTCTAACTCCTTAACCCGAAATAACATGGATTTAGCGACAAAATTTAAGTTTCTGTCGCTAATTAGCACAGAAATTTAAAATTTTGTCACTAAAACCCTAACCCCTAAACTCGGAATGACCTTGGATATAGCGACGAACTTTAAGTTTCTGTCGCTAATTAGCGATGGAATTTAAAATTCCATCGCTAAATTTCATAAAAATTTCTACAGAACCTCCCATGTTTTTGCATTTTTTCCTATTTACATATAAACTCTCAATCGACACCATCACAAATGATGATTTTCACAACACACAAACATGAATATCAAATCCAACAAATACATTACACAAATCCTTTATATAACAAACTCATTCACATATTTACATTACACACACAAACATGAATCTCAAATCCAATTCCAATTCAAATGATACAAACGATATATACATATTAAATCCAATTCAACAAATATGAATATCCAAGATATCTCAAATTTACTAATAAATATCTAAATCCAAATACATTACCAACGATATTAAAAAAAACCTTCTAGCGAACACATTCAATCTCATTCTAAAGCTGGCTAGTAGTATTCAATCCTACAAAAAGTATAATACGATAAATTATTAATATAATAAGGAAAAAACTAGTCATCTATCATGAGAATTATGCAAAAAAATTGAATTTAAACTAAACAAGGTGAACACTATAATAAAAAAATGTGTAACTAGACAATAATTTTACAAGTTTAAAAAAACACCTAAATACTAGTTTGGATATCTTTATCTACAATATTCCTGAAAAAATATAATATAATTAGAGATGCATCTAATATGAAAATTAATAGATCTATTTTTCATATTTCATGAGTGATAAATAAAAAAAAGAAAAGTTAATGGTCAACACACTTCTGAGTTAGCTACTGATCAGTATTGTGAGGGTCCTAAGGGTTATGAGTCTCCTTAGAGTCAAAACTATGCGGTGTTTGACTCATTCGAGCCATGAATTCTTATATTTCCCATCCAATTTGCTCATATCTCATTTGGGTTTGCTGAGACTCTTTAAATTGTTGCTCTAATGTCGAGAGTCAATTCTTCAAACTTTGGTTTTCTTCCCTTAAGTCTTATACTTCAGTAGATGATCCGCTAGGACGACCCCTGACCCTAGGAGCCATTACACAATCATATACGACTCTCTCCTGGGACCGTAGAGGGAGGAGATCTTTTTCCTTTCACCGACCACATCATAATAAATCTCATTTATCTGGTTGGTGGATAGAGTCTACGCCTCATCTCCCTCTATAGCAGACTGAGATACTTGTGCAACTCTAGTAGTTATTTCATCCTATTTAAATAAAAAAAATCATATTAGATATAAAATTAGAAAAGCTATTCATTGTTAATGGTTAAAGGTATTCAAGTTTATATTCTTACGTCTACTGCCTTTGATCGAGGATCGACAAATGTGCTTGTGTGTGTTGCTAAATACCTCCCAACAAGTAGGAGGTCATTGTAATTCATCTGCCTGAATATTAAAGAATGTAAGTAAATCAAAATAAATTCATTAATAATTAAAGAATTCTTACATAACTTTATTAATTGTAAACTCACCAAGTCTATGGCATGCTCTACGATCGATCGGGATCCAGCTATATGCTTTGTGGATCCGATGCTAGGGCCAGCCAACTTAGTGTTTCTGTTGGGTCAAGCTATCGCTGAATTTGACCGCCATCTTTTTGCAGCTCAGATGGCTCATCATGCATCCAAATATCCTTTGGTACATAGGATGACCTTGTTCACTTTCTTCTATACTAGTATAGCATATCCTTGTAGAGTTTGGAATAAGCATTGTTCCAGGTTTCGTGAAAAATCGCCTCGTGCCCTGGCTCCTAGGTATATTTTTTCTGCAACAATAGGTTCACAAATTAATATAAAAAAATATTATATTATGTAATACCATCCATATTTAAATTACTTACAAAAAATTTCTCATAATAAAAATCTTACATATTCTGGTCTACATGCCTCCATGTAATACCAGAAGTGCAACTCGTTCTTTAAATTTCATCGATATGTACGTCGCCACCCGATGACCATCTAGAGTAAAATTACATGAAAAAAATGAATATATAAGAAATATATTATAAAAAAAAGATGAATTAAAAATTACTAATAACACCAATACTTACCAAACCCCAACAATCCGCAAAATAGTCTAGCCATCGGGTGTTGCTACTTGATCAGACATGTCTATATCTGCACAATAACATTTTAACACATACATATTCGAAATAATAATTAAATTAGAATACTAATGCCTAAAATGGTATAACTAGTGAGATATACATATAAAATATAAACAATTACAAGTACTGAATTGGTGAACATTAATACTAATATTTAATCATCATTACAATCTAAATCATTGACATTAATATTTTGTAGGTCATCCTCACTAGACTTTGTTAGTTCAACAAGTTTCTCACTGTTGGACATCTCTCTATCATCTATCTCCTCGTAAGGTACATTAACATCTACAAGTAATTAAGATGTAGATTGTGTTGGTACAGTTTGCACTAAAAGTCTAACCCTAAGGTTTTGATGTATGACAACATGTTAAAGTTAGAGTGTTACTATTTAACAAGTTGAGCTAAGTGTGCAGGGTTGACTGA
>JBBUKS010000008.1:1970213-1980341 GCA_038050645.1 Hedychium gardnerianum | reverse complement strand
TGTAATGGAAGAAGACAATGCATTAAAGGTATTTATGATGTCCATACCTAATTTTGACATTCTTACGATAAGTTATGTGTATATATGTGTCAATTGCCTGCTTTCGGAGAGCATAACTTTTAACTCAGGTATCAAAATAAGGTGTAATTTTTTTTTGGAATCGAACCTCATTCAGAGATCTATATTTGTTGTCAGGTGGAACTCATAACAGTCTAGTTTCGAGCCAAAAAAATATATCATTTAAAGCCTTTTCGAATCCATCAAGGGATTTCAATTAAAATCCATTGACGAATCTAGAGAGCTTCGATCGAACTCATTCCAAATGCTACATGTTTCTAAAATGCCCCAAAGTCTATATATGCCTAGAAATATCAACTCGAAATCATTAACAACAGTGATCAAAAGGTTTTTAAAGTTTATGACTTTAAAGTAATTGACATACATACATAACTTATGAGATGTCAAAACCAGACATGAATACTATAAATACCTTCATTGTACTATTCTCTTTCATTACATGTCGACTTTTTAAAAATTCAAATAACCATTAATGAATTTCGGTCAAAATCCATTGATGAACCTAAATAGCTCCGATTGAACTCAATTCAACTCCTATGAATTTCTACGATACTCGAAAAAGTTCAAATATGATATTTTTATTATTTTTAAAAAATTAACACCACAATTTAATACATCAGCACCACTGCGGTAAAACCAACACCATCATAATATTGAGTTTTAAAAACCAGCATAATTGTTGTACTAGCAATGTTGATATAATTAAGCTATGCTATTGATTTTTAAAAATTAACACTATAGTATTTATTACATATATGCAAATAAAAGAAATTTTTTTAATTTAATTTAAAAAAAGAAGAAGAAGAAAAAAATATATTATATGTAAAGAAATAAAAGAGAGAAAAAAAGAAAAGAAAAAGTCATCCATTGCAAAGTAGTAAAATGAGAAAGAGGTATGGGATATTTTCAAAATTTAGAATGTCGTTTGGCAATTCCAAACTTTGAGGGCTGCCTTTGGGAAATAGAACTAATCCTCCTACACTAATCCTAACTAATGAGAGATTAAACCATGTGCAATCAATACTATGCCTTTAGATGAAGTTGCTATAAAGACAGGTTGTATCCACCTAGGTGACTCTACCATGTGGTGATTTCTCATTGGACAAACACTCATTTTGAGGGCTATAAAGGAGATTCACTTGAAAGATTGGTGCTACGAAGCTCATGGTGAAGTTAATGCAGTCAAGAATTTTAATTCCATTTAGAATTATTCAAAGTTATTAATTTTTTTAATTTGTGGGAACTTTTTAAAAAGTTGTTTAGAAAAGTTTGTTAGGTTTTATTAGAATAATTAGGGTTTTATTAGAAAAGTTTATATTTTATGAAGAATAAGTATGTTGGCAACTTTAATTAGGTTTTATTAGAATAAACCAACATTAATTATAAGAAAAGTTTGTGTCAAGCAATATGGGAGAGAGTATAATAGAGAAAACTAATTTGATACCGAGGTAGGGGAGAATGTATAATAGAGAAGACCAACTTGATCCCACAGTAGAGGAGAGTGTATAATAAAAAAAACTGACTTATCCGAGATTGTGAGGCAACTCCCTACAGATTAGTATTTTAAATTTGCTCTTAGGTTTTATTAGAATAATTAGAGTTTTACTAGAAAATTTATTATTTTACGAAGACTGTTGTCAACTATAAAAGGGGTTACGATTATACCCGACCACGGTTCGAAACGGTCAATTTAACGATTCGGAACCATCAATTTGGAATCTTCGATTTGATGGTTCGAAAAATATCGACCCTTAACCTTCCAGGGCGGTTACGGTTTAGGTTCGATATCGCTGGTTACGGTTTGGTTCACAGTTAGCGATGATTTAAGATTATTATTATTTTATTTTAAAAAATTTAAAATTATAAATTTATAAAAATAAAAAATATAAAAAAGAATTTGTACTTGTCTACGTAGCCCCTTAAAGCATAAGAAAATTAAAGCCATGTAGTTCGTTAATTATTTTGGTATTAAAATTTTTATTTCGTCTTTTAAAAGTTATATTCCTTTTATTCTTTTTATAATTTTCGCTCAATTAGAGCTTCCAAAAAGTTGAGAGTTAGTAAATTGAGAAAAATATTATATTAAATCTTATTTTTTAATATTATTTGATACTTGTTGATTGAGATAAAAAGAATCATAATCTTTATTGAAGAGTGAGACATATTTATATTCAAACTAGGGATCTATTTTAGGAAACTATAATTAGGCTAATTGATAAATATATATTAACTAGTAATATATACCGATAATATGATAACTAATATATACAAATATGGTAACTAATATATCCAGATAATACTCCCCTCAAGTTGGAGCATAGATATTAATCATACCCAACTTGTTACAAAGATAATCAACCTGAACCTCATTTAAAGCTTTTGTGAAAATGTCTCCGAGTTGTTCTCCAGTCTTCACATATCCTGTACAAATCAACCTTTGTTGAATTTTCTCACGAACAAAATGACAATCAATTTCAATGTGCTTAGTTCGCTCATGAAACATAGGATTCAATGCAATATGAAGAGGAGCTTGGTTATCACACCACAGTTTAGCTGGTATTGAAATTTTAAGTCCTACTTTAGTTAAGAGTTGATATATCTATATTATCTTGCACACAGATTGTGCCATAGTCCTATATTCGGACTCTGCACTGGATCGTGACACAATGTTTTGCTTCTTACTCTTCCATGAGACTAAATTTCCTCCAACAAAGGTACAATAACCTGAAGTAGATCTTCTATTCATCTTGGAACCTGCCCAATTTGCATCTGAAAAATATTTACCTATGATTTTCATATATGATACCCCGTTCAGGTGCTCCCAATGATAAATGGTTGGAGATGACATAAGACAACACTAACCGAATATGCAATATCTATACGAGTCACGATATGATAATTCAACTTCCCAACCAACCTTCAATATCTCTCAGGATGTTCAAATAGTTTCCCATCGTGCATGTTCTGAGTTATTGGAGCATTACAAAGCTTTGCTCCCAATTTTCCTATCTCAGTTAATAGGTCGAGGACATATTTTCTCTAAGATAGAAATATACCTTTTTTACTCCTTGTAACTTCAACACCCAAGAAATACTTTAACACCCCCAAGTCATTTGTGAAACTGAGTATGAATGAAAGATTTAAGAGACAAGATTCCTGTAGTATCACTTCTAGTGATAACAATATCATCCACATACACAACTAATAGAGCTCCTGACTGATTGTAAAACATAGAATGGTCAGACTTACTTTTCATCATACCAAAATTTTCAACAACCTGACTAAAATTTTTAAACCAAGCACGAGGACTCTGTTTCAAACCATACAAAGCTTTTCGAAGACGACAAACTCGCCCTGACTCCCCCTGAGCAACAAAACCAGGAGGTTGCTCCATATACACCTCCTCCGATCACCATGAAGGAATATCAAGTTGATGTAAATGCCAATGATGAGTAGCTGCCATTGAAATAAATAATCGAACAAATGTCAACTTTGCAATAGGAGAAAAAGTGTCAGAATAATCTACACCATAGGTCTGAGCATAACCTTTAGTGACAAAACGAGCTTTTAATCTAGCAACTGACCCATCGGAATTGACTTTACCCATTTGCATCCAATAGCTCGTTTACCTAAAGGTAGATCAACCAAATCCCAAATGTCATTGTCATCTAAAGCATTCATCTCCTCTATCATTGCATCTTTCCAACCAGGATGAGATATAATCTCATGGACAGTTTTAGGAATAGAGATAGAGTCAAGTGAAGTAATAAAAGAATAAAAGGAAGACACCAAGCCGTTATAAGAAACAAAAGAAGAAGTAGGATAAGTACGCGTTTACCTTTGCATAATGCAATAGGAAGATCATCGCTCGGGACTCAATCTGATGATGAAGTCGTAGGTGCAGGACATGAATCAAGAGGTTGTCGCCTGGAGTAGACTTGAATAATAAGAGGCTTGAGAGCCGATTCCAAGACGGGTGCGGAGGATGTGATAGAATACACCAACAAATTATCATCCTCCCTTTGACGAGTCGGAATAGGTGAGGATGAGAAATAAGGTGCGTCTTCCATGAAAGTAACATCAATTGAGACAAGATATTTGTTAATACCGGGACAATAATACCTATAACCTTTCTGAAAACGAGAATAACCAAGGAAGATATACTTCAAAGACTTGGGATCTAATTTAGTGACATGCGGTCAAATATCCCGAACAAAACAAGTGCTACTAAATATTCTAGGGGTTAACAAGAAATAACGACTTATTAGGGAAAAGGATTTTGTAAGGGATCTCACCGTGAAGAACAAAGGATGACATGCGGTTAATGAGAAAATACGTCGTAGAAACTGCATCAACCGAAAAAGATTTAGGAACATTCATTAGAAATAAAAGGGCTTGTGCAATTTCAAGAAGATGTTTGTTTTTACATTCAACCACGCCATTTTGGGATGGAGTATCAATACAAGAGGTTTCACGAAGCATGCCATTTTGACTCATATAAGATTGGAATAAAACGTATATTCCTTGGCATTATCACTTCGCAAAGTATGAATGGACGCATTGAAATGAGTTTTAATCTCAACACAAAAGACACAAAAAATAGAAAATAACTCAAAATGATTTTTCATTAAATATAACCAAGTTACACAAGACTAATCATCCACAAAAGTAACAAATACCTAAAATTAGGTTTAGACAAAATAGGACAAGGACCCCAAATATCAAAATGAACTAATTCAAAAGGAATAGTTACACGTTTATTTACTCTAAGACTCGAACTAAGATGATGATGTTTTGCAAACTGACATGACTCACAATCTAATGAAGACAATTTACCATATCGTGGACAAAGCTTTTTGAGTAAAGGGAGAGATGGATGTCCCAACCTATAATAAGCTTCGAAAGGAGAAGTGACACTCGAGCAAACCAAAGAATTTGGGAGTGGTGTGTCAAGAATGTAGAGGACTCTAGATTTATGTCCTTTACCAATAATCTTCTTCGTCAAAAGATCCTGAAATAAGCAATGATCAAGAAAAAATGAGATGCAACAATTAAGATTACGAGTTAGTTGACTAACATAGAGAAAATTAAAAGATAAATTAGGTAAATGTAAGACAGAGGACAGAGGAAGCAAAGGGGTAGGATTGATAATACCAGACCCACAAATACAAGATGGAGACCCATCAGCTAAAGTAACGGTAGGAGTATTAGCTTTGGACTGAAAAATAGAAAAGATGCTAGAATTACCTGTCATATGATCTATGACACTCGAATCAATGATCCATTTAGAGGATGAGGAAAGAAGACATGTGTTTTGTTTACCTGAATCAACAATAGCCGTGACAGAGGAAGATGAAGACTTGAGTGATTCATGATATTTTGAGAACTTAACAAATTCATCTGTAGAGATAATGACCGATTTATCAGAGATATCATTAGTGGATACAGTATGGGCTAAGTGTTTTTGCTAATTTTTATCATGAAGCTTTCTACACTCAAACTTTGTATGACCTGACTTACGACAATAGTTGCACATAATATCACTCGAATTCGGCGTTCGAGTTTCAGTCTTGTGAGCCACCTCTTTTGTTTCCACTATGACTAGTTGCACGTATTTTGTATTGCGACTCACCAAAGCACCACTAAGCGGAACGGGTGCAGTACTTTCTGTACGGAGAACATGACTAAATACATCTGTAAAGAGGAGACCTCCGAAACAGAGAGAACTTTTGACTTAGCAAACTCAAAGTCAGGAGATAGGTCAGCGAGGAAGCTCATGATAGCCATCGGCTCCCGTTGGCGTTGTTGAACCTTCACATTAGGGCTAAAGGGCAACAATATATTAAGCTCCTCATATGCCTTCTTGAATGCCATAAAATAATTGATCAGAGGCTGATCTTATTTTTCCACATGGTAAAATATTTTACAAACCTCATACATGCGAGAGAGATTCTCTTTTCAAGAGTACAGAAATTTAAAGTAATCCATTAGTTCTTTAACAAATTCACAATGATTGATCAAACCAATTATCTCACTATCAATACAATTCCGAATGTGAAGGAACATGCGACCATCCTCTCTAAGCTATGTCTGCTTCGAATCATCTTGAGGAGGATCATCAGTCAAATGACCATCTTTCTTTGTTGATAAAGACGAACAATTTTACTCCAATCGAAATAGTTCAAACCATTTAGCTTATAGCTCGTGATTTTAGACATTACATGCACCACATCCGTCACAATAGAATGTTTATTTTCAGCCATAAGACTTTATCCCAAAGGAAGTCAAATAAGAGATGAAGGAAGGAAGACTTCTCTATTTTCTGTCGAAGGAAGAACAAGACTCAGCAACTCAGCGGCTACGGCTAGCAAAGAAAGACTCCTTGTTTTCTGCCAAAGGAAGATCAAAATGCCAGAGAGGAGAGCAGTGATGACGGCTTCTCGGTGCACAGGATGATGCACTAGGGCTGGAGGCGACGGTGTGAGGTAGTGATCATAGCGCCGAGGAAGGAAGGGCAAGGCGCAGCAGTTGTGGCTACTCAGAGAGGAGAGCAGCGATGGTGGCTAGGGTTCAATTGAGGAAATCACTCGCCCAGCTGCGGCTGCTAAGAGAGTAGAGCAGCGAAGGCGACGCAGTAGCTACGACTGCTCAGAGAAGAGTGCAATGACGGTGGTTACTCAGAGAGGAAAGAAGCAACGGTGGCAACGCATCAACTGTGGCCTCTCAGAGAGAAGAGGAGAACAGCGATGGTAGCGACGTAGCAGTTACAGTTGCTCAGCGACGGTGGTTGCTCGGTGTACGTGAGGGAGAAGGGGCGGTGAGTTGACTTTGTCGCATGCGGATAGGAGATAAAAGAAACCCTAATTTTGAATCTCTAAGGCTCTGATACCATGTTGATTGAGATAAAAAGAATCATAATCTTTATTGAAGAGTGAGACATATTTATATACAAACTAGAGATCTATTTAAGGAAATTATAATTAGACTAATTGACAGATATATATTAACTAATATATATTGATAATATGATACCTAATATATACAAATATGGTAACTAATATATCCAGATAATAATACTAATAATTTTTTATCTAACATTAATATTATTATATTTTAGTATGATGCGACATATATATCATATAAATTATATCTTTTAATTGATAGTTTTCACTATTTATATAATTTTATTATTAAATAATTATATTCCTTGATAAATTTATTATTGGATATATCATACGAGTCAAATAGTTTTATAAACTCAATATTGAATGAATAAAATGATAAAATAAAAAAAAAAGTAATTAAGGAAGTTAAATAAGATTAATAAATTTAATGAGTTAAAAGTAAAATAGTCCCGCATAATAGAATTCAAGACAAATAAGTTGTAAAATTAGTTTTAATAGAAAGGCATAATAGTCCCACATCAAAAAATTCTAAGCAAATAAGTTGTAAAATTAGCTTTAATAGAAAGGTAGAGTAGTTCCACATCAGAGAATTCAAGACAAATAGATTAAAAAAATTAACTTAAATAGAATGGTAGAATAGGTTAATTATTATTCAACTACACCATTAATATCACTAAAATATTATAAATATTATTAAATAAAAAACTATGATTAAAGAAATCTAAAAAAAAATTAATGAACCGACAACGATTGAATCGCCCGTTGACTCGGTTACGGGTTTGGGCCAGGTCCAGTTTGGACCAGCCCTGGGTCGGGTCTAGTTAGGATTTCATATATTGGATAAGTTTTGAGAATCAATGACTTTCCTTTGGGTGAGAATTGGTAACCTTCCTCTAAGTGAGGATGATATCTCTATTCATCCATTGTGTTGCGTAGTTTCTCACCACTTTGGACACATAATCTTCACTATGGTTCAACTCGCTAAATTTTGTTCGCCTCTGTCAACTTAACATTAAAAAGCCACTTTGTCTAGATCTATAGCCAAATTCCACCTCAACTCTTGTAGCTAGAGGCAATTTAACACTTGTGCAACTCAGAAAATATGCACACCTTACAATCCAACTCAACCCAAATCAATCAAACTCCAAGCAATTTAGCTGAATTTTAATCTTTACTCACATAGACCAAACTCTAAGCAGCTCAGTTGAATTGAACCTATAACTCCATTTAATTCAGTTGAATCCTCTCAACCTAATCTCTTCTAGAGGTATGAGCTAGTTGGAGCAGCTAACAATCTTCTACATCTATTGTAGTATTAACTATCAAAGTAGGTATCTTTTGAGATATGAACATTCCAATATAGAAGGTCCTAGGTTACTTCTTGAGTATTGAGTATTGCTTATCTCATATTCAGCTTAACAGGGGCAATAACATCTTCTCTTGTTTGCATATGGGAAGGTGATAGGCTTTCAAGTCTTGGCTAATCTTGCAGCTAGTTATAGGTGTTTTTCCTCCCTCTTATCATCAGAGACTGAAGCTTCTAATCTGCTTTATTAATTCATTAATGTATTAATTCTCTTTTGTCTAAAAGATAACCATTGTTTGCTTGAATTATCTCAAAATTAACTTGTATACCAATTTCTTTCCTGTTTGTGATGAAAAAAATGCCTTCTGCATATGCAGAGATTTTCTTCCGGTTCGCAAACTACATTCAAAGCTTGGGAACACTTCTGTTGGAGTTGCTCTCGGAGGCTCTTGGCCTCCATAGTGATCATTTGATACAGATGGAGTGTGACAAAGGACTTCTTGTTCTAGGTCAGTACTACCCACCCTGCCCACAGCCAGACCTCACTCTTTGAGTCAGCAAGCATTCTGATCCTGGTTTCATCACCATCCTTCTACAAGATCAGATCGGTGGCCTTCAAGTAATGCACCAAAACCTGTGGCTTGATGTCCCTCCCTCTACAAGAGCTTTAGTTGTAAATATTGGAGACCTTTTGCAGGAATGTGCTTTGTTTATGAAGCCACTTCATTGACAAATCGGAAAATCTTGCGCCTAAAATGTTAAACTAAGGTTTGGCGCTTGCAGTTAATATCTAATGATAAGTTGAGGAGTGCTGAGCATCGCGTGCTGATAAAGAAGGGAGGTCCAAGAACTTCGGTGGCTTGCTTCTTCATCACAACTCAGGTTTGGTCATTAACACAGTTATATGACCCAATCAAGGAGTTATTGTCAATAGAAACCCCCTCACTTTATAGAGAAGTCACAGTGAGAGACTATTACACATACAACTACAATAAAGGAATTGATGGACGATCAGCCTTAGATAGCTACAAGGTATGATTGAAAACGTGTGTTAAGCTGTTGTGAGTTACAACTATTTAAGGTCTGTTGTAGACTATAAGTTTGACCGTGGAGTAAGCAATTAACATATTTATGTAAAAAACGAGAGTTGCTGTTAGTTTATGAATTTGTACTGGAGTTATATATAATCTTTGAGATATTTAATTTGGCACAGCATGGGGAAAAAGATAGATGGGAAATCAACCTTGTGAAACTCTTTGGATGTCATTCACAGCCATTCCCTCTATGCTATCTTATGCTCCAATTGGCCTGCAGGAAACCTAGCAAGGAATATCAGAACAATGTCATAAAAGAAGGTTGCAGCAAGATTACATCCTTGGTAAGTTAACCTTTTACCATTGGGTAGTCACAGTACTTTATTAAACAGTGTCTCTGTCATATTTCTTTCTGATGCCAAAATTGGAAATCAGGGAAATGGATAATCAGACTAATTTTTACCAAATTTGCAGTTCGACAACATCATCAGCGAGATACCAGGCAGAATGAAGTTTTGTACCGGGCTTAAGATGGATGATTTAGGGATTATCAATCTACAAATTCAGAAGTTCTACTGTGAGTAAACCTTGCAAGGAGTCTTTGCTTCAACAAAACACATTGAATGGATATCTCACCTACTAACAAATGTGTCTTTCGTTTGGAGTTTCAGTTATTCATGAATAGAAATGTAATGGTTAGTGAGGGAGATATCCACCTTTTAGACTTGGGATTAGGTTTCCACTACATTTGACCACACGTCCCAGCACAAAATCTGCAGGGCTCAATATCCTGGAGATGGGAAAG
>JBBUKS010000008.1:1937122-1952173 GCA_038050645.1 Hedychium gardnerianum | reverse complement strand
TATGATGCAAATGTGGTATCCATCATTAGAGCACATTCATTGGGTCCATGATCATGTAATTAGTTGCGCAACCTAAATGCACCCTTGTGGTGCAGTACCCTTGGGGTACAACCCATACTAGCCGAAGCCAATATACACATCTTTCGTTCTTGGTTTGGAAAGGCCCTCCCCGGAGCTCATCTCGGGGCACCAGTCCCGTATTGTAACCACAAGTACACATAGATATCAAAATATCTTCAAACACCCAAAACCACGCTAAGATTCTTACATACCTTTAAAAGACCTAAGTACAAGAAAGGAGAGGACACTGTTTAACACAAGAAAACAGAATCATGGAAACATGTTATGTAATCCACCAAACAATCTATACACAAGATTGAAACCAAAACTCATCAAGATCCACTCAACACCATTGATCTAGATTGTCTCTTTAAAAATCCTTACACCAAAACAAATCAAAACTTCAAATAACCTTCAAACATCATCATTTTGATTCCAATCAATACATCAAGATCAATTCCTAATATAAAAGAAAAAGACCATGGAAACATGTTATGTAATCCTATAAACAATCTATATCCAAGATTGAAACCAAAACTCATCAAGATCCACTCAACACCAAAATCCAGATTGTCTCTTTAAAAATCTTTACACCAAAAACACATCAAAACTTCAACTAACCTTCGAACATCATCATTTAAATATCATACACGTATCAATATCAACATACCTACTATTTCTTGGATAACGTTTCGAAGATTGAATAAAACTTGCCTTTTCTTCGTGGTAGAGGAATAATACGGACTCTGGGAACGTGATCTAGCCTTCAGATGAACGAACGAAGCACAACTCCTCTCAGCTTAGGTGTAAATTTCGAAACCCTAAGGGAGGGAGGGGTGGAGGCGCTCCAAACTTGGGTGAGGGAGAGTCCTCGAGAAAAAGTTTTACGATGATTCTTTTGTAGGGTTAAAACCTCAGCCTTTAATAAACCTATGGGCCAAAACCTGGCCCATGAAACTAAAAAAAATAAGTATTTAGCATATCACTTACCCTATACTTTTAAAATATTTAAATACCATACACTAACTTAGATAAACCTGCATCAAAATATAACACATAAATCAATAATTTAAACATTTAAAACACATAAATCTTCATATTAATTAATTAAATTTCCTAATGAGTTGACTTGTGAATTTTGGACCTTATAATTACCCTCAATTGATTATCCTTAGTTGATTGCATTAGTCAATTGGTAATTTGACTCTAATAGATCTAATGATCAAGTCCACTTAAGTTGAGTTCTATCTATGCTCGAGTACATTTTCATTCAACTCAGTTCACTAGTAGTTGTCTTATGTGATGAGATCTTCTCTTGTTTAGCTTCTTATCCCGTGAGATGCATCGAATCCTCAATTCCCTTCCCTTCCCATCTTTTGTGCTATGTTTATATAGTGTGTCTCCAATAATCTTCTATCAAATTTCTCATCCCTTAGATGCATAGAACCCTCTGCTCGTGTTATCCTTCTCATTGTACTTGTGTACTCTACTTCCTAGTCACAACTACCTCTAATGTTCTTCATTCTGTAGTTCCTTGGGTGTCCCAACCATCCTTCTTCAATCTTTTATGAACCTTGAGTCATCAAGTACTCTATATATATATACCTAAGCCCTACACACTTAGACAACATATCGAACATCAAGGCAAGACGTGACTTAAATTCTTTCCTCAAATATCAAAACTTACGATTACACCATACCACTTAGGGATTGAAAATTTCAACACCATCTCCCCCTCTCTAGTTTGATATAACATCCATTGAACCAAAGAAGCACCTCTTTACAAAATTTTCCTAGCAATCATTATTTAAAAAAAAATTAGGGGTAAAATGTAATTTTATTTTGATGGGAACAATTAGAAAATTTAAACTATTATATGGGGGAAAATGTAATACAATAAAAATGAATATTATGATACACTTAGGGTAAGAGTGGAAGAAGAAACTATTGAGGGTAAGTAATGTTGTTAAAATTTATCAAAGATGAGGTCATCCAAGGGTAAAATTAAAATTAATGAAACACTAAAGGATAATTTATAATATTACCACAATTAAAGATATGAATGTGAATTATGAAACCGAGGGGTAATTATTATGTTGTGAAAATTAATCCAAATTGATATTCCATTTATCTTTTTTAATAAAAAATATATTTTCTTTTGAGAATTATCTTAAATAATTGATGGTGTTATAGTATAAATTTAGAGTATGAAAATTTCACAAATTATATCACATTATCAATAAAAAAAACATTTTACAAACAAAAAAAAATTGATATTTGAATGCAAATACGATTCAAACCCAACTAAATCAAGAAATTCGGTATACTTTCAATTTTGTTTTTATGTTAAACTAATTTAGTTCAATTTTTAAGTGACCTATTATTTACTTTAAGCATTTTATATAATTTAACTTGGTTTGATTTCAGTTTTACGAGAAGAAATTATGTATTTTTTTTAAAAATAAAAGTAAAATATCTCATGTTTTCTATATGCACATATATTTTAATTTCTTTATTGAAACCACATTTATCTTTTTTTTTATAATTTTTTAATTGAGATTATCGTGGCTTCCCTTTCTTCAACTTTTTGAAGAACATATATAATAAAAATTGTGTTATTATATATATATATATTGTTAGTATTTACATTTTACTCTGTACAATCATAAACATTTATTGAGGTGATCATCTATATATCATTAATCAAAATATATGTGATAATGATAAGTGATCATGATTATACTACCTCAACAAATATATATAATTGTGAAAAATAAAGTGTACAGACTATCAAAATCCTATATATATATATATATATATAAATTTTAAATTTATTATTTTAAAATAAATATGTGTATTATGCAGATACATATCTTTTAAATGTTTTTTAAAATTATTTTAAATAATTTGCTTGTGCTTTGAATAATTATTTGCGCTTTGCTTGCCAAAAAAAAAAAAATTCCTAAATTCTAAACTTCAGCATAATGCAACAACAAAAACATTCAACAAACTCCAAAGCACTCATGGCAAAAACATTCAACAAACTTATAAACACTCATAATTCGAATTTCAACTAAGATACACGATATGTCATTTTCCTTCGATGAATAAATCAGAGGGAAGATTGTCCATCTCCTTAATTGAGCTCAAGAGCCAAACACTAGGATTAAAAAAAAGATAATCTTTTTAATTAAGTTGTCTAATTGCCCTATCCATGCTTGTCAACTGCTCTTTATTTGATTAGAGCTACTCTTTGCATTATAATTACAATTATGATTCGCAAAAGCCTAATAATTATAATAATAAAATTGATCCATAAACTATTATTCGATAAGAGCTCTTTGCAGACAGTTACACGTGAGTTTCTAAGAAAAATTAATTGGCTTCCTCATGTCTTCCAGCGACACCTTCAAAACTTCTTTGTTGGAATTTAAAAAAAAATCTCGCCGTTAAAAATCTTCTACCAAGAGGTCTTGTGTTTGGGATTTTCTCTACCAAAAGGCCTCACCTCCCAGATTTCATCGTCTGCCTGATATTTGATAAATCCGGACCAATTTTCGTCATTCGATCACCATCCACCTACTTGAATTCTCCAACTCCTAAGTATGTGGTCACGTGAACATCTCTATTAACATTTGTTGCACTTCTAATTTACTATCAATTATTGAATTTCTTTTTTTATCAACAGAGGTTAGAGGTGAGTATTTGATTAAAAATCAAATTGAATAAATTGAAATTGAACTAATCGAGTTTTTTTCCGAACAAATCAAATCAATTGAACTTTGACACTAAAATCGAACAAACCGAACCGATATAAAATTGATTAATTTGATCGGCTACGAAATTAACCAAATTGTTTTTAGCAGTCGACTAATGCTGCATTATTAGTCGAGTGTTATTGGACAGTCAAGTCCATCAATAGACCGCTAAACATACTATTTCTTTGTTCAATTTATCAATTAATCAGTCAAGTTGTGCAATCATTATCCGATTTCAAGTATAACATTTCAAGTATAAATTAATCGAATTGAAGTTGGTTCAATTTAATCGAGATTTATCTCACCCTTAACACATGTTGAACTTTTCCTTGCCAATGCATATTCATTCGGTTTTTCTTTTTCAGTACATATTAAACTTCTCAAATTGTTAAGTATTTAATCAACTTTAATCTATTCAACAAATTACATTAACCTAATTTAAAGTCTATTATCTAAACATTAAAATTGCTAAGTTGACCTCGACCACTTAGGTAGATTGTACTGCAATATCCCAACATCACTAAGTTGATCTCGACCATTTGGAGTGATTGCACCAACAAAGATAATATTAGATCAAAACAATTTTATTAATTTAATGCTATAGCTCTTATCCATTATTTTCCAATCACTTTTTAGATAAAATTATTTACAAATACATAATTAATTTATCTTGAGATTCTCTATATACCTCCAAGCATGTGAAACACCCTTTCCCCATCATCCACTCTCTATTTATTTCGTATAATTTCATTTAGTTTATCTTATTTTGTTATGTTTAAAATTTATTCTCTTCAAATTTAAAACTTGGCTAGTGCACAGCTCATAGCTTCTAAAACTCGTTGTCAAAATAGTACACAACAAAACTTAAACAATGAAGACTTCTCAAAAGAAGCAAACAAACATTAGCTTGTTACTGTCCCCAAGTTGACTTTTCATGCATTAATTGTTTAACCAGGAGAAATGAATACTTGATTTGAAGGTCAACCAATGGTGAGATTGTCTCCAAATAAGCTGCCACTGCTTTTGTACTACTCAACGTTCAAACGGGAGGACCATAACCATCAGCAATATTTTATCTCAGGGAGGTTTAAAAGGTTTTAGACATGATCATCTTTATGAAGAGTTCATTAAACTATCGTGTCAAGAATTTCTAATAATTCTACCATTAGAAATAAGTAGCTATGTGGATTCAAAAACAATTCATATGTCAGTTTTCTCTCACAGTTTTCTTTGTTTAGACTAATTGTTTTAATTTAATGACTTGTTGGAATATGCATCTCTGCTTAGCTAAATCTTACTTCACTTAGATTTTAAGACAAGGACAACAGAAATAAATGGATTTTCTCAATCTAGATCCCATACTATAGTAATAATTCTGCAGAGTTTGTTCATCCATTCATATCTATCTTAATATGTCAGTTTTCTCTCACAATTTTCTTTGTTTAGACTAATTGTTTTAATTTAATGCCTTGTTGGAATATGCATCTCTGTTAGCTAAATCTTACTTCGCTTAGATTGTAAGATAAGGACAACAGAAATAAATGGATTTTCTCAATCTAGATCCCATACTATAGTAATAATTCTGCAGAGCTGGATTGATTTTGTTTAAGAAGTTACTCATCATGAAGTGAGTTGATCATAAGAGAAGAATACAAGTACATATGCAATACAGAGATCATCATCAAGAATTAGGTCCAAAGATTTGTGAGAAATCAGTGAAATCAAGGCTAATGTATCAAATCTTTGAACTAAGAAGATGAGAAAAAAATCTGACCTCAAATTCACAGGGCAAGCATGAGTGAATGCTGAATCAGTGGAGTCCAAGGATTGAGATAAAGTTATGACAATTGGCACCTCAGCAGCCACACCATTGCAGAAAAAATCCTCAATGGAAACAAGCACATGGAAGTGAAACCTACTCATATTCCTGTTCCCCTTTGATGTGAGAGCCAAGAATTGATAGAAAGGAAGAACATTCATCCTTGTCCAACCACATCAGTTAAGTTTATGACAATATTATTTGAAGCTTTCTACTTGAGAAGACATCAGTATCAGGCAAAACTTTTGCCACTGGGAAATATTTTCTAATCTAATCTCAATACAAAATTGTGCTATTCCATACCAATTGATGCAGCTTGTTTAATATAAAATCTAGGATCTTCTTCAGTTGAATCATCTAACAAAAGAATTGCTATGATTCAAATATCCCTATATAGATCTGTATTATGAATGAACAACAAAAAATGAAAAATTTGGCCTTCTGCTTCATTAACACTGGTCCATACAATTTTCAAATCAAAGTGTGTGGAGCAATCATTTGAAAAAGATGGGAATCATCTGACTCATACATGATTCTGACTCAATAGAAAAGCCAAACAAGAACACTTTTTCATCTTCTGAGAGAACGACAACCAAGAAAAGGAGAGCTTCATGGTTAAACAATTTATGGGATAATTTACTTATTAACTCGATAAGCATTTCATGAGTTAACAAACTCATCAGAATACACTTTCAATCCATTGAGGAAGCAGAATTTTATTTTTGATCGGAACCAGAAAGCTGGGGATGAAACTCCATTATCATCAGCATGTTTACAACAAGATTTAATTCTCCTGATAAGAAATAACTTAGCTGATGGAGAAAAGGCATGAGACCAAGTAGATCTATATAGTTTGGTCAGGTTTTGTGACCTTCACAATATTGACTATGAGATTGTAACTCCATGATAATTTGATTAGTAAATCTTAAACAGCGGCAAGGGTCTCTCCATTACCAGATTGCTCGTTGCCATTGGCTGCAGGGGCAGTACTATCCTTGATGGAGACCATAGAGCACTTGTCTTTGCTTTCATCATGTTTCATGTGTTGCTGTCGGCACTCAAAGCTGCAAAATGCTTCACCCCTGTCAAAAGAAAAGGAACTTTTTTCTTGAAAAAAATCATGATTTCGATAACCAAGCATCCAATAGTAAGACACAAGTAAATAAGCTGTCAGTTTTGAAGAGAAATAACCGATCTTTGGCGTTTGCTAACAGCACGCGACTGGATGAGTTCATATAATATCAATAGAGCCCTCAAGTTTCATAAAAGGATTGAAAAAGATAACATCAATCGATCAGCGGAGGAAATCAAGACAGGGGCAGCAAAGAAATTGGGATTTTGCAGGCGTAGATTCATGAACCAGAAGGAAGAAGCAGTACCTATACATGAAGATGTCCCGTCCAGGGCCAAGGAGGCGCTTGCAGAGGCCACATTCCCTGAGAAAGCGCGCGGCTTCCACCGCGGCGAGGTCTGCGGAATACCTCCGGTGCCCTACTCCCTGTGGCGTCGGCGCCAGGTTATGTCTCTCCTGGTACTTCGCTCCCAGCCAATCCGCGGCGCCGGCGGATCTATTATGTACGGGAAGGCGGTTGATGAGTCCTCCACTGAGATTATCTTGGTCGGGATGCGTCTGTATGGCCTCGGCGTCGGAGGCGACGGAGTCAGCGGCAAACTCGGTCATGCTGGTAGTCCGGCAGATGGACTGCCGATTCCCGAGCACCATCGACGCCTCTCAGAGCCCCCCCTTCCTCTTCGTTTTGGTACGTGTGTCAGCAGCGGAGAAGAAGAAGAGATTTATCAGGGAGGAAGCACTAGACTGCGGACATTTAAGTGGCAGACGAATCCGGACCGTCAAAATTGTTGCATGCTATGTGAAAATTATTACGGATGAAATAATATTATATTAAAATACATTTTTTATTAATAACATTTGAATAAAAGTATTTTCGGAATAAAAAGATACCTTTTTAATAATTATTTTAAAATTAGATGTCCTTTTATAATAAAAATAAGATCGGTCTTTTTAATTTTTTTTAAATAATGTTTCATTATAACATTGATGATTACGCTCAAATATTATTCATAATTCATTCTTGTATTATGTAAAAAAAATAATTATGAAATTAGTTTATAGTTAACTTAGAAATGAATTTTTTTCTTTTGGAAAACACGTGTCTGTACGAAATTAATCAATATTTTATTATAATAAATTTATCGTCTACTAACTAATTAGATGTAATAATATTTCAGGTTATATATATATTCCTCAAATTTCTTTCTCAATTGTTAGGTCCTCTTTAAGTGTCCGATCCAACACTTTTAACCCAATCTAACTGCTTTGCTAGACCAACCGAAATACAAGTTGACTAGTCATTGACTTGTTAAGCTTTAGAAGAAATCTATGAAAAATTATTCAAAGGTTTACTTACTAGCTAGCTTGATGCTTTATATGGTTTAAGGTTTTTTTAGTCATGAGAATTTCATGGACTCCATTTAGTTGTTTTAGGGTTTGTGATGAGGATAGAGGGTCGAAGGGGTGAATAATCTATCACTTATTTTTTGCTTAATTTTATAATCATGTTAGTACACAGTTGAATATTATAAACAACAACACAACATAGTCAATTTGCATGGTTTAAAATCTTAGATTCTTACTCGATGGCTTATGATTATTTAATGAATCACTTCTGAAATCCTTTATACTTTCTCCTTTTATGGTACCTTTTAGAGGTGTAGAAAACTCTCACAATCCTCTAACAATCCAGGCATACAATCACACTATCAAAAATATATAATGTTATGTAAAAATAATTTACAATATAAGAAACATTTGTATACTAGAGCTCTTCTTCTATTGTTAGTTGTTTTCTTTCTCTTTAGATTGCTCAAGAATAGCTCACAGGATCTGTTGCCAAAATCCTCATTTCAATGCCTCTTTATAGAGTTCTTGCTGCCAAAAGTTGCCTATTAAAAGTTGTCCGATCATTTAATTGATTGCATTTAGCTAAGTTGACTAAACTACGTATAGCTAACTACGTGGCTCCTAATGATTAATTGAGTCAATTATTCTTTTGTAGCATCAGAGTAAATTAAATCTGTCAGATCAACCGCTCTCTTCTTCGATTCCTACCATTCCAATTGTTAATTGATCATCCTCGTTAGTCGACTAACTCGCAAACAAAAAAATCTTATTTGCTAGCAATTTAGCTTGGGTTAATTACCTAATCGACTCAACCAATCCCTTCAATCAATTGAAATCTCGCTTCTAACCAACTCTAAGGTCGAATCACCTCTTGAGTTATGTTTGTTAGGACTATAAAAATTCATATATCTCCACAATGATATGATATTATACATTTTATATATAAATCCTTATGAATTTATTTTTGGACTCTACCCAAAATACCTTAAACCAATAAAAATATCTTTCATCTTATAAAGTCATAATATTTTTCATATATTTTTAATATGGAACTTTGATTAGATTCCAACAATTCTCCCACTCAAAAGAAGGACCACCATTATTCTCATGGTCTGGGGCTTTCTCTTAAGCATCCGGTCATCCTTGACTTGCTTCGGGCCTTCCTTGAAACATTTAGTCATCCTTGACTTGTTTCGGGCCTCCCCTCAAACATTCAGTCACTCTTGACTTGTTTTGGATTTTCCCTCAAGCATCCGATCACCCTTGACCTACTTGGACTTTTCACCACTTATGGTTCACTCTCTAAGATTTTCGCTAAACATTCTGTTACCCTTGACTTGGACTTTTCGCTTAGAGTTCACTCCTTTGAGAGCCCTCACCTCCTTCGTTCAAGGCCATTATTCCTTTCACATGCCTCGATCTGGATTATGACTCTGATACCAATTATTATGACCAAAAGAATTCACATATCTCCACAATAATATGATATTGTCCACTTTGGGACTAAGCTCTCATAGATTTATTTTTTTGGCTCTATCCAAAATATCTCAAACCAATAGAGATATCTTTCATTTTATAAATTCATCATCTTTTTCATATATTATCAATATAAAACTTTGATTAAATTCCCAACGTATTTACTCAAGACCCAAAATCTAGGTCCCTCATAGATTCTCATCTTAATTAGATTTTTTTCCCAAGAGACCCATGTCGCTTGGATTTTCTCATCTTACCAAGAGATATCACCTTTAAAACTTCTTATGCTTAGAGACCGGTCTTTGAGACTTCCTCATTTGTCAAGTATTGATTCACCTTAATCTACTATGACTTCTACTATTTAGAAGTCTAGTCTCTTAGACTTAATCATTTGTCTAGTGTTAGTCAATCTTAACTCATCAAGAATTCCATTTGCCCAACCGGTCAACCTAAGATTTTCACTTGCCCAACCTTAAGTCAATCTTGAACCATCATTACAAAAATTAACAAATTTGTGACGAATTTTATTAAAAATTTCATCGCAAAAAAAGTTTGTGTGTAAAATTTTTCGTCCCAAAATACCCGTCGCCAAATTTTGCGACAAAAAGATGTAAATTCGTTGCAAATTTTACGACGAATTTTTTATTCATGGTAAAATTCGTTGCTATTTTGTGATGAAAAAATAATTCGTCACAAAATTCACCAAACACAAATCTGCGATGAATCTATTTTCGTCCCAAATTTGACGATGAATTCCATTTTCGTCGCAGATTTGCAACGAAAATGGATTCGTTGCGAACCTGCGATGAAAATGGATTCATTGTAGATCTGTGATGAATATGAGATTCGTCGCAGAATTATGATGCATAGTAAATTTATGATAATTTGGCGACGAAAAATTTACGATAATTTGGCGACAAATCCATTTTTGTCACCAAATTCATCGCAAAATGCTATTTCCCCCCCCAAAAATTATCAATTTCAGCCATGTATTGTGTATACATAATACATCACATCAATCACAATTCCAAACCAAATCCATACGCATCCTATTTTTAACTACACATCCTATTTAACATCCACATATTCAATACACACATCCTATTTAACTACACATCCTATTTAACATCCACATATTCAACATACACATCCTATTTTACACATCCTACACATTTCCAGATCAAATTCATACACATCCTATTTAACATTCCAAACCAAATCTCCAATCATACAATTAAAAAACAAATATCCAAAATAAAACATATCTAAAATAAGTCAAATCAATCCATACAAGTCATAATATCCAAAAATATCTGATATTCTTCAAGTTCAACAAGTAAATATAAATGAAAATATCTCATACAAACATCTCAATAAATCATCATTTTTTTCATCCTTGGCAGACACTTTCTTCTCCTCTCATTCTTCTTATTTTTCTACATTAAAACAAACAAAAAGTATTTGCATAAACAAATAAGAAAATTTTATAAACTAACATAAAACTTAACATGTAAAGACTTACTTCCTCCGACATGGATCAATTTTCACCAACCCTGTTCGAAATAAATTAACAGTATTAATAAAAATTATAAAAATTAAATATAAAAAATACTAATTCTGAGACAAATAACATTCATACATAAATAAAATCATGAATAACCATCACCACCACCATCATCATCGTCATCGTCACTATCAGGGGCACCATAAGCTGGAGGCATCTGACTTGGAGCAGAGGTTAACTGAAGATGTTGCAATATTAAGTCTTGTTGTTGGCGTAGTTGCCTCATTTCCTCATCTATTTCAATCATATCCTGATCCTTTTGAGCGAGTCTCCTTTTCAATGAGATAACTTCTTCAGTCAAGTTATTAATTTGTGTCCTTATTGCTGGTGGGGTGGAAGAAGATGTACTAACAACTCTATGGGTTATGCTTAAAAAACTCATTCTCAATATCCTTCCCCCTTCTGATTCCCACTCGTCTTCATCCATAAATTCAAATTATTACCAACAGAGGGCTCAAATCCGCTGGATTCATTAGTAGATTGCAAATTGCTCCGTGCTAACTCTAACTCATCATATTTATCCTGCATTGTAATAAGAAAAATTAAAATAAAATTACAATAATAATATGTTAAAAACGCATATAATCTTAATTAGATATAATATAAATGCATATAATATAAAGAGAGAGCAGATACATAACTCGACTTGAATCTAAATTATAAATTAAGATCAAAGATTAATCCAAACCTTGACTGTTTTAGCTCTATTCTCGCTCTAAGTCTTGTCTTTTTTTTTTTGAAAGGTGCGACTAAAAGTGTCTATAAATAATGGCTCCCACCTCATTTTCTTAATCTAAAAAAATATTGTTAGAAATAATATAATAGTCTGAAATAGATTAAAAAAATAGTGGGAGAGTTAAAAACATTATCAATCTATGGGTATGCTCATCGATATTGATAGAGCCTCCCTCATATATTGTAGATAAGTCTCTAGAATTATAAGCTTAATTTGATTTATTTTGTTGACTCATTTGTTTGCTATCCTTAGTTGCCCAAAAATTAGAGATTATAGTCCAATTTTTCTCGGTGATAGAGGGTGACTTTTTCCTCCTGGTATTTGCATGATTAAGTACATGCTGGATGTGATCACCATTTTTTTTCTTGAAAATCCTCTTGATTTTCAACTCCTCACAAGGGTCCCAAGTGAATGACGACTATAATGAAAAAAAAATTGATTATATATTAACTTTAATTTCATATATAAACGAAAAGGGATATACCTTGAACTCGTTTCACTAAAGTTCTTTTGTGAGTGTTGGGGTGCTTGTATATGTCATAGAATTCTCTCTCTAATGGTATTCATGATTCTATTAATCTCGTGAATAACACGTATAGAATTATGAAATCTATTATAAAGTTACAAACAAATAATGTTAAATAACTAAGATAGTTGAAAAAATAAAATATTTTGCCTTTAGTACTTATGAATCTCCGTAGGGGACTATACACTCTCGAGTGTCTTGCATCATAGCAACTGAGTGTCTGACGGGTATTGGCGACTTGAGTGGCGAAGGTATCGGCGAAGGTGAATGAAAAGGTATTGGCGAAGGTGCATGGGAAGAGCCTGCCCGATCGGTGGGGGGCGTAGGTCCAGTGTAAGGTGTTAAATCCGACTGGCCAAAACTCCGTTTACGACTACCTCGTCGAAACTGTCAACCAAAATTCAAAATTAGGATAAGTAAATAAAACTTTGATGCATAATGAAGAACATGAAAAAACTTACAATATGTATAATGAAGAGCTGTAAGTGAGCGAAACCTACGACAAAAAGAAATCACCTCTAATGAATTATAGGAAAAAATACAGAGCATACATAAATAAAATATATAAATTTAAGAATAAGATAGTATATAGATAACTAATTGAGCTATGAATTTTGTAAACATTATAGATTAAAACTAAATTTACTCATAAAAAAAACTTACCCATGATCAACAATTAAAGTCCTCATTATCATTGTCCTCCTCCTCCTCCTCATCATTATTCTCAAGAATTTCACTTGCATTCATGTTTATCACTACTCCGTTAGAATCTCGTAACTTTGGAATAATATATTTCTCAGTCTGAAATGTGTTTGTAACTTTCTCTTGTTGATATGCAATGTCTTCCCAACGTTCAATTTTTTTCATGCTTTCATTTTACAAACAGTCCACCAATCAATCTTATCACATTTCAATCTAGGATATGAAGAATAGAATACTTGAATCGCTTATTGTGCTAGTACAAATAGTTCATATCTCTTATACAAGCTCTTATGATTTATTTTAACCAATTTATAACGTGGATGTACCTTCATTCCTCTGATAGAGTCAAACCAGCGACACATAAATAAGATAACTCGCATTTCTGGGTCAAGATATTCTACTTCTATTATTTCATCTAGCAAACCATAAAAATCATTGCTTGCACTTCCATCGTTGGATGATTGAACACAAATCCAACTATTCATTGTAGTCTTTCCTATTCCATATTCTTGAGTATGAAAATTATATCTATTTATGAAATATGTTGGCCAAGTGCATATTATTGCTTTTGGACCCCATGCTAGATGGATTAACAAGTCTTGTTCAACGTGAGCTTGATTAGCATGAACCTAAAGTCAAATGAATATGTTATTCATTTAAAAATTAAGATATGTGTAAACCAATTTTAGATTGTCTACTTACATATGATTTGAACCATGGTGCAAATTCTTCATCGCAGAAATGATCAAACTCTTTTGTCAACATTAAGTTTTGGAAAATCCTTCCATAAAAACAAATTTAGTCAAACATACATCTTTAAAACATAAGAAATATAAAAAATAAAATTATATACTAACTCATAATACGATGATACTTTTGAACAATTCAATAAAATATATGTCTGGGCTGCCCGCCATTCTTGACTAATTAAGTATCTTTGCTTACATGGTCCACTTGATCGACCCAGATAGTTAAAAATTGAGAATGAGTTCAAATTGAGATCAATAAGACCCTCATCATTTCTTCTCTCTCTCCGCCTTTTGCTATGAATGTGAGGCTCAAAATAATATAATACAAAGGTTGTTATTTCCTCCACAATGTATGCATTAACAATAGAGTCTTCAACCCTTGCCCTTTTTTTTTCACTTTTTTCTTCAAATGATATAAGAATATGAATGTAATAAAATGAATTGTATTAGATATTAATATAAAATAAAAATAGTCATTTTTATTCATGAATTTATGAAGTATAGAAGATGAAAATTTTACCTTTCAAATGGATACATCCATCGAAAATAGATAGGACCTCCAACTTTAGCCTCATATGGAAAGTGAACCAAAATATGTTCAATTGAATCAAAAAATGAGGGTGGGAAGATCATTTCTAAATTACACATAATGATTGGAATGTCTTTTTTTAGCGTCTCCATGTATGAATGTCTCAAAATTATTGAGTAAATATCATGAAGAAAAATGCTTAACTCCGTAATGACACCCTATACAAAATTTAGTAAGAGTTCCTTAAAAGCAATAGGAATGAGCCTTTCCATTATGACAGTCATGATTTTTGAAACCAATCAATTTGCATTCCTTCAAATCGACACATCTTCCTAGATTAGAGACATAATCATATGAAAATCTCAATGATTTCAATCATTCACAAACAATACGTCTCTGATCCTTATTCAATGTATAAACTGTCATTGGCTTTGGTCCCCTATTACTTTCATCAACATCAAGAGTGGGTATTTTACAAAGGAGTCACATATCTTTTCTTGCATTCAGATTGTCTTTTATTTTTTCGGCGATATTCATCACTGTATTTATCAGATTATCAAAAATATTTTTCTCAATATGCATTACATCGAGATTATGATGAATTAAATGACTATAACAATATGATAAATTCCAAAATATACTTTGTTCAGTCCATTTATGTGTACTTCCATATTCATATGTTGTACCATGTGACTCTTCAATAACAGATG
>JBBUKS010000008.1:1906990-1937022 GCA_038050645.1 Hedychium gardnerianum | reverse complement strand
AATTATAGGATGATATATGCACCACTTGTAGTAGGCGTCGTTAATTTACTATTATCAGTCATGCTCTCCCTTGGATGATAAATGCACCACTTGAAGTAGACATCGCCATTAATTTTATTATTGTCAATCACCAACATTAATTTTTATAGATGTTTGTACACAATTTCGAGTCAATTTATATAAGAGAATTAAAGTCATTAACAAACGTTTCCTAACCTATATTTTTTGGTGCAGCCAACTTTTAGAGTTTTGATATTTAATAAATAACATGAGTTGAGCAAGTTACTGAGAGAATTCAAGTTAAATAAGTGAAGGTTAATTAGATATTTAAAAATAAATAAGTGAGAAGTCAAGTAGGTTAATATAGTAGCAAAAGGTGATGCGCTCGCTCCTTGCCGCTAATTCATCTCAAGAGTCAAGACTAATACGGAGGAGGTAAATCACAATGACTGAGGAGACAAATGGATGGAGGATGAGTTATAAAGGAGGTAAGAATTTACGTCTTGTCAATCCCGAGAATCAACTAAGTAAGCCAATATAAATTAGATGTTTGACGGTTAAGTAAGAAGTCTTGATAAGTCAGGATTAAATTAGATAAAGGAAAAGTCTAGTCAAATCAAGTTGACAAAATGATTGACAAAAAAAAGTTTAAGCAGATCAATGATGATTGAATATTTAGTAAAGGGGAAATACTAGGTGGGTTAAGGATGACTGAATATTTTGCAAAGGAAAAAGACTAAACATGTCAAGTATGATTGGATGTTTGGTAAAGATAAAAATCTAAACAAGTAAAGGATGACTGAATACTTGGTATTTTTTTTTAAGAGAGTTAAACTTAGATAGTGAAAATTTTTAGAAACTCCAAACAAAACTAAAAACCTAGTAGGTTAGGTAAACTAACGGATGAGACTTAATTCTTTGTATTTGTGTACTTATTTTACCAGAACCTGAAGCTTGAAATAAGATTGAAAAGCAGATGGATGCAATCGGATGCAGTTGGCAAGACCAAATTCGATGTGAACCAAATTAAATTTGGTGAATCGGATCAAAATCGATATAGTTGACCGGAAATTAGTCCGGTCAATCAAAAAACTTGATAAGATGAGATTGTGAGGCTCGATCTTTAGATCACTCAAGTTTAATCGATCGAATAAGATTTTTAGTCAAATTCAACTCTATAAAAAGAATACGAAGACAAAAAATTTAGACATCAAATCTACATCAATCTCTCTATTGTATGCTCGAAAAAAGGCCTCAAGTTATGTGATCAAGGAGGTACCAAGAGGAAAGCAAGACATTTAAGACTTCTGGATCGATCTACATTCATTTGTTTGTATTTATTATATATGCACATTTATTTTTATACTTGTGCTTGTTTCTATTTAATATTGTAAGAAGTTATTTAGTCTTCAAAATTTTTTCGAAAAAGAGAATCAGATAGTAAATTCACACCGAATCGCCGGAGAATGTGAAGCAAATAAATCTTCTACATCATTCTTCTTATTTTAAGTTATTTATATTTTGTTACTAGACTAACTCTAACTCCGTAGATAAAAATAAATACGATATGAAAATGAGAAAAGCGACTATTCACCAAGTACTATTCCATACAGTCCTACAATAACGACATGACTTAAAATATTAGCACTTTAAATTTTAAACTCGAGAACTTTTAACACTTTAAAAAGTAGAGCAAGAAAGAAAGATGTTGAGTGATTTGAATAAGGAGAAGGAGTTATAGATACGAAATGTTTGTTTGGGTAAAAATAGAAAGGATAAAAAAGTCACCTTTGTACTTTATTCAAATTTGTATGCAATGACACACTGTTTCCTTCGGCTATTGTACTGCAGAGCGAATGAACTCGAATGAATCAATATTAGCTGTTGTGACAAAAGGTGAAACGTTCGTTTCAGCGCTCCCGTCAATTCATTCCAGGATTAACACGGAGAAAATAAATCACGAGGACTAATCTAGCTAGCCCGAACAGTGACTAATGCATGAGAGAGGGTAGAAATCTGACTACTAATCAGGATTTGAACCTCAGACCTCATTATGATAACACCTCTTGTATTAACCATCAATCCATCCCGTAGTGACAATCTTAGCTGTTTGTTCTATAGCAAGTGACCCTTCCTCACTTAGATGAGCTCAGTCATTGATAGATTGATGGGCTGCACCATGAACACCAAAGGGAGGTGAGAGAAGATAAGAGGCTAGCTCAAGAGATGAACTTTGTTTTTGTTGTTATTTTTTTTTTAATTTGATTGACGGTTTTCTTGAATAAATCCATAACACAATTTATATACAACAACTAATTATTTTTTAAGAGCTTCAGATGAATCGAGCCTTTGAAAATAATTATTTAAGTTTGATTTTTTTTTAATGATTGTTTGAAAATTTTAGAGTTTTAAGTTTATTTGATTTATTATTAAATTTCATAATATAAGTTTATTTTTTTATTTTAATATTTTTTTTTATTTACTATAATGATGAACATGATTCATAAATTTTATTTATGAATATTATTTATGTATATTATTCATAAATATTAAAGAACTAAATATATATATATATTTAAAATTATTTATTTAATTTAATAGTTATTCAAATTTATTTATTTAATTTATTTTATATATATTTTAAACAAATATAAATAAATTCTTATTAAATCGAACATTAAATTTTCTCATAAACATTTGATTCATATTTTTTTTTGAAAAATCTGTTGCGTTAATGGAATATAAGGCACAAACAATGAATAGTTAGATAATTATTATGTTATCATGAGAATTATTATTATAATAAAAATAATTACGTTAATTTTAAACATCTTTTATAATCAGTCTCAAAATTATGTGAAAAAAAATAAATTATGGAGTTCAATAACTACGATGGAAGGAATTTTTTTCTCAAAAACAATTACTATTTGTAGTATATATTCACCTCGAAGATGTGACAGTATTATAACTAGATATTTATGGGAAGATATCTGTTGTTTATGATCCATAATCAATTTGTGATTTTGCACAAACCCTATTGAAATTAAATGCAAATTGTATGTTTTTGCATTTTTTATTCTCTGGCTCAAATATCTGTAAAAGGAAGCTTTATTTTATTTATTTTTTGTATATGGTAATTGGTAGCTTAGCATAATAGTGGCGTTCTCCTGTTGCTTTCAGTGTGTCCTAGTTAATATACACCCCCAAATCACGCATTTGCTTCGGGACGGGGGCGATTGGAGGAAGAGGCATAGCTAGGGTTCCTTTCGCAGGCAATCGAAGCTCTCGGAAGATCTCTTGGCCGAGGAGGCGGAGGGAGAGCGCTAGTTCCTTGATTCGGCGTTGAGATCACATGCCCGTTTTTTTCTTTGTTCTTTTTGAACTGGGTTCCCGGTAAATGTGAGACAATCAGATCCAGGATGTCAGGTCGGTACGACGACGCTGGGGAGGGGATCTATGTGCGCGCCGTCGGGGCTAATGCTCCGCCGCAGTCGGCGTCGGTTCTGACGGCGTCTGCCTCATTGAAGGGTGAAGGGAGGGCGTCGTCTGCTTTGAGGCGAAGGGCTTCAATGAAGCCTAACTTGGACGTGGAGGAGTTCATTAATCTTCTCCATGGCTCAGATCCGGTGAAGGTTGAACTCAATAGGCTTGAGAACGAATTGAGAGGTGGAATGCATTTTTATTTTATTTTTGCGTGTTTCTCTTTATTTTAATTTATTTGGAGTTTTTTTTTTTTTTTGTATATGTGTAAGCTGGTTGCTTGTGTCTGGGGGTTTACAGACAAAGATCGAGAATTGTCTGAAGCACTCGCAGAGATCAAAGCTCTAAGGTTGTCTGAACGTGCTAGAGAGAAGGCAGTGGAAGAGGTCAGTAGGCTGATTTACTTCCTGCTCTGCCATTGGTTTCTTGCTTATGATCTCCCTGTTTTCTTGGAACCATTTTCTAGATTTTTTTTTAATTCATTCTCTTATTATTGTCATAAAATAGATAAGAAAAAATAGCTAATTTTTAGTTCTAGACTATAATCTGAATCTAGTTTTTGCATGAAAGCTATCTGTTTCATTTACTTTCATGGGAAATGATGCGGATGAAAAGGAGTAAATAGAAAATAACTGATAAATACCTTTTTGGGATATTTACTTAGATGAAAACCTTTAGGCAAAACAACACTGCTAAACTCTCCAGCTTTTTCTTAGCTCAATTTTCATCCAAATGTAGGCATAAATTGGATAGAAAGTTCTTGCATTGTCGAATGACTATATTGTTCATTTCCTTTGGAAAAACTATACTATAATCTTTCGACAAATGTTTTTTACCTACTTAGCCACCAGCTACCATGCCAACAACTGCATTACTCTTGCTTCTTCAGCAACATCATACCTGTGACTGCCTTGTCCACAATTGCACATGTTAAGCGTATTAGTGTCATTTTAAGTTCAAATCCTTCTAGTCTTCCTCTCAAATAAACAAAGCAATAAACAATAAAAACAATTCATACTCCAAACTAAACAACTTGAACCTCGTCCATCCCTCATGTCTTCTATCCTTCTCATTTGCATTCAAGGGTTTAGGTTGCCATCCCATTCTATCGAGAATCAAAAAGTTATTTTTTCCTTCTTTCCGATCCTCATGTTTTTACATGTCAGTTTGATAGTTAGTGCTGAGTGAATAACACTTTGAACAGAATTGTGCTTTATTATCATTATTTTTTAATTTGCATCAGGTAGTGACTTTTCTATCAAATTTAGACTGGTGGATGAAATAGTTGTGTTAATTTCTTGTTTTACACCTTATACGTCTTGGTTATCTATGTCAATATGTTTTTTAGTTGGAAATCTACAAGAACTAAATCATTGCTGCCTTTAGTAAAAAAAATTAATGAAGGTTCTTGGAGATTCTAAATATGGCATACTAATTTTGATTTTGTTAAAGAAAATGTGATTGGATCTTATTACTTCATGTTTACATTCATGGATAAAATTTTTATAGTGATGGAAATGCGTTAAAATTGGTTTTACTAAAGAAATTTATAACCTTGACTTCTATTAATTTAGTTGTTTTGTTGTGTTTCTTTCTCTTTTTCCTTTATGTTCTCATTTTTATATAAGTAAATAGAAGATTATGATGATATCAATAGGGTGCATTCTGATTCCTTTCTCAACTGTCAGCTAACAGATGAATTGATCAAGATGGATGAAAAGCTCAAGCTAACTGAATCACTTCTAGAAAACAGAGTACTTGCAGAATTCCTAATATTCTTTTCCCTCTTATTTTCATATATGATTCTATAATGAAGAAGTGTTAATGAGAAGTAACCATGCAGAATCTTGAAATTAAGAAGATAAATGATGAAAAGAGAGCAGCCTTGGCTGCCCAGTTTGCAGCTGAGGCAACACTTAGAAGGGTCCATGCAGCTGAAAAAGATGATGATATGCCTCCTATTGAAGCTATTCTTGCACCCCTTGAGGCAGAGTTGAAGATAGCACGGCAGGAGGTATTCCTTTGAAACCTTGCTCGCGTAAAATTTTATTTTGTCAATTTTCTTGGGCACAACGTCACCCTAAAATTTAAAAATAATGACAAGCCATTATCAGTAAATAACCTCCACTTTGTCTCAAGTTTATAAACAACTTGAATGTTTTAAAATCTGTAATGGGGTATTTCCTTTTTTGCTTCATTTATGCACTGATAATTCTCTATGCAATTTGAGTGTTGGCTATCCCTTGTTTTGCATGGACTAATTGCATTTATTATTGTAACATCCATCTGCTAACTTTTGCCCTGAACCAAATTTGTTAAAGGTATCAAGTCTTATCAGTTGGATTTCTGTGACTGTTAGAGTTTGGCTTTAGTGTGCTCTGTAAGTCTAGATATTTTAAGTTGTTGCAATATCTATCACTTTTGTTAAGGGTCAATACTTCTGCTAGTTGATAGCACCTATTTTGTTCAAATATAAACCTTGGGCTTCCTCATGTATTAGTAGAAAGAGCGTAAACTGTCAGATGTATTCCCTCTTTATTATTCCTACCCAATTGTTTTTTTCTTTTGTAGATTGCAAAGTTACAGGATGACAACAGGGCATTAGATCGACTCACCAAATCAAAGGAAGCTGCATTATTGGAAGCAGAAAGGACTGTACAAATTGCTTTAGCAAAAGCTGCCATGGTAGATGACCTACAAAACAAGAATCAAGAGTTAATGAAACAGATTGAGATTTGTCAGGTATTCATTTATGAAACAATCTTTGGGCCAAAATTCTTTTTAGCCCTACTTCTATTAAAAATTAATTATCCACTCATTTTATTCTTCAGGAGGAGAACAAGATCATGGATAAAATGCATCGACAGAAGGTTGCAGAGGTTGAAAAGCTTGGCCAAACAGTGCAAGAACTAGAGGAGGCTGTTCTTGCTGGTGGTGCAGCGGCAAATGCTGTTAGAGATTACCAACGGAAAGTTCAGGAAATGAGTGTAATACATCTAGCTTTACCACAATCAATATGATGATGCTCCTAAAAGTTGTGAACTCTTTTTAACTCATTATAGCATAGTTGGTACTTTCCCCCTCATCATTCCGTTATTTGTTTATTCAGGGAGAGATGAAAACACTTGACCGAGAGCTCTCTCGAGCCAAAGTTTCGGCTAACAGGGTTGCTGTGGTAGTGGCAAATGACTGGAAAGATGCTAGTGACAAAGTAATGCCCGTTAAACAATGGCTTGAGGAACGTAGATTCATGCAGGTTAGATTTAGCTGTTCCTTGATTTTGTTCAAGTGCAGATGTTATGTTTGGAGATATATCTTCTTTTCTAGACTATACTATTCTTTTTGAAGATTCCGTTTACATGCCTATCTTTCCATATTTATTATAAATATTGCCACAAACATTTTTACAGGGTGAAATGCAGCAACTTCGAGATAAGCTTTCTATAGCAGAAAGGACTGCAAGATCTGAAGCTCAATTGAAAGTACAATGCCTAGCTTTGGATGTCTAAGATTTGACATTTTAAATTTACATGTTATGTCACTAAACTTTTTCGTTAGTGACAATCTATGTGACTGAAAACCCTTTTGGTGTTTCAGGAGAAGTTCCAATTGAGGCTTAAGGTTCTGGAAGAGGGATTGAGAATGCCAGGGAGTGGTATAATCCGTGCTTGTGTAGAGGGAAAGAGTGTAGGTAGTGGTCCTTTACGTCGCCAGTCCCTTGGTGGAGCTGAGAATAATTCTAAGAGCATTAATGGCTTCCTATCTAAGAGACCATCTTTTCAGATGAAATCTTCTGTTTCTAGTACCATGGTACTGAAACATGCCAAAGGGTCATCAAAGTCATTTGATGGTGGGACAAGAACATTGGTTCCTAAAGTCATTGGGAATGGCACAGGTGTGTCTCTAAATAGATCTTCTGATGTAACCAGTGTTAATCTCTCACCTAATAGGTGGAAGGAAACCCCATCTGAGAAAACCTGTGAGTTCCCTATTGTTGTGTCAGAAGATTGTGTCTCTGGACTATTGTATGACATGTTGCAGAAGGAGGTAGTTACATTAAGAAAAGCATGCTACGAGAAGGACCAAAGCTTACAGGACAAGGATGATGCAATTGAGGTAAATGGCCTCTCGTAACAAGTTCCTGCTCTAAAGTCATCCAATTTCTTGCTGATCCTTCAACTTCCAAATCAGATGCTGGCCAAGAAAGTTGATACGCTGACTAAAGCAATGGAAGTGGAAGCAAAAAAGATGAGAAGGGAAGTAGCCGCAATGGAGAAAGAGGTGACTGCTATGCGGGTGGAGAAAGAACAAGATAACAAGTCAAAAAGACTCAGTGTTGGTGGTTCCAAGGGTCCATCTACTAGCTCTCAAATGCTGCCTGGAAGGTACAATTGTTTGGGGTTTTTATATGTGATATTTGATGATCCGTTTTCTAAGATCTGCATTCTAATCTTGCTCTTCATGTTATTGTTGTGGCTCTGTGATATCATTGAAAATTGATGCCTCAATAAATATACAGTTTTAGTATAATTAAGATGTATGATAAATGATGAAAAATCAGTATCGATATATTAAGAAATGCTAAATATGATTTGTGAAACATTAGGTAAAGGCAATTGGGACTGATTAAGAGATATAATAAAAATTTATGATAATCAATGTACTTTTTGCCTCTGATATCAATGATAAATATTATTTATTTAACAAGATTAATAATGAATAACAAAATAATAACTAGCAACCTCAAGAAAAGAAAATATACCACCACTAACTCAAAAATCACTTGATTAATGCAAATTACTAATACCAATCAATGAGGTTGGACTGGTCCAATAAGCATGAACCCTGCACTCTTCCATCCCCACTCAATAGGTAATGATATCCGCATGCACTCCTACATGTGTATTGACTATTGAAAGTAGTCCCTCCATCTAATACATCACACTCGCCCGAAGGAGAATGCATGGTCAAAGTAGAAAGATTGGTATAAGTGCTAAATGGTCTTGAGATCATCCACAATAAAATATCTGCCGTATAATCCAGATTCACAATAAAGTCATCCAATTATGAGGATATGCTTAGGTTTACCAAGTTCTATTGTAGCCTTCTGGTCCACATCAATTAACAACAGAAATAAAATTGCATGACACATCTAAGGTACAACATCAACAAATTAAACATAAATCTATCTAATATGATGTACATTTTCAACGCAAATAAACATAGTCCAAGAGGAACCATATGAACATAACCAAACAGGTGAGTAAATAAGGTAATATAGAAACTTCCCATCAAATTAGGTATCTCGATCTAGATACTCCTTTATTGTGAGTTTTTCCAATTCAATGAGAGAGGGAAAAAACTTACCTTCACTGAGATTTACTGAAATTACTAGAAATAAGCTACTGCAGTTGGACGAAGGCATTCCCTTTTCGCTAAGATTAATATTCAATCACTTGGGTGCTGCTCTAGCAGAGAAACAGTGAAAACACCATGTTATAACAATGCTATATGCATGAATTTCATACTTATTGCAACCAGGGACTTATATGAAAAGGGACACAATCTCACCTACTTGAATAGGAATTCATGATTGCAGAAGTAGCATCAACTTGCAGCTATAAAGGGAAAGGTTCAATTTTTCTCAGTGAGGGAAAGATGAGGTTGCATGACTATTGGTAGCAGTAGACAGCAAACAACAGCAACAACCTTGGCTACAGGGGCAACAAAGGCCAACTGGTGGATCTCAAGCAATGATTGGCTTTTAAGAAGATAGAGGAGCAATTGGCATTTGAGGGGTTTTCCACACCTAGGTGAATCGGAAGCAACAGAAGCTTTATCCGCAACCAGCAGTAGTGGCATGATCTGGGGCTTTTGCACGAGGTTGAGAAGTGCAGGAGAGAATCAATGAAGCTGCCTTGGGAAAGGGGAGGAGAGGAGCTCTCTCTAGTGAAATCACAAGGAGTGCATAGCATTGAAATTGCCTTGAGAGAACAGAGAAGGAAGAAGAGTTACTGGTTCTGCTCTCACTCAACGGGAGAACAGGAAGGAGTTATGTGCTTGTCACTATATTAGGGAGAGGAGGAATAATCAGAGCATTTAAAAGTCCTAAATCCTAATCCAAATAAACCTAGTCAATTGAACCAGTCAACAAAAATCATTTTGACCAGTTTAATTTGGTCCATAATTAGTTCAACCCTGAAACCCCTTTTTAAATCTGTTTTGAGCCCAAAGAGAAATTAAATTGATCCACACATTATTTTTCCTTTAATCAGGCTCTCTAACCCCAGTTTATCCTCAAAATTGAACAAAGAATAATTATATTAGCTTTTAAACTACTTCGTGCAGTCGTAAAATCCTTATTTTAATTCCTTAACTTATAATAATTCCTAATATATTTATTTAAATCTTATTTAGGTTTTCAGAATATTACAAAGTGTCTCAATGACACATTTGACAAAATAAGGATATTCTTTCATGGAATACTTTGAATTATTGTCGCTATCTCATACATTAAGCAATTTTGTGTGTGTATATTTTCACTTTATTTATTTTACTACGAATTTTGATTTCATCAATTTTACTAATTTGATGCAGCTGATACGTAGGTTTTTTGATTGATTATACTGAAACTAATACCCATTATGCCAACTATGTCCACAATAATGCGACAACCCTTGCTTATTTTCTACCACATTCTACAGTTTATTTTATGGGTCACTTCTAGATGGCCTCTTGTACCATCCTATGCTTATCAAGGTACATGGGTGGTGAAGATCCTTCACATCACTTGCAGCAACAATCTGGTCTTATGAAAAATAAGATGATGAACTATATTCATTCGTTTAGACAAATTTGGTGTTGTCTATGCCTAACACTGCATTCAACTTTTCTTTTTTCCTTGCACTGGCCTGAAAACCTTCATTAGCAAATGCAATAAGTGTATGATTAAAGATCCTATTCCTCGATGGTGCATTTGGTTTGCCAATTGAAATGGACAAGGATGGCTCATTGTTCTACTCTCCTACTTTTTCTGGCTCATGAGCATGATTAGCCTCACAATTTGATTGACTTGTGTAACTCGCTTGTCCTGCCTTTGCTCAACAAGTCTAACCACTCCACTTGCTCTATCCGACCAATCTGATCTGCTTGCTTGGTTCATCCGATCCATCTAACATGATTGGTCCTCATGATCCACCTGACCAGCTTGTCATGATCTGCCTGATCTGCTTGCCCAAGTGTCCTGGCCCATGGAATTTTGATTCCTCATTAGGAATAGCTATTCTAATCGTAATTCCATGGGAATTGATATTCTCACTTCACTATTGCAATCAAACATATGAATACTTATTTTATGGGAATTTATAGGGAATACAATAGCTATTCCTATGAACCAAACACATCTTAAGTTTCTTTCTCATTTATTCTTGTAAATGGTTAAGTATGCTCGCAAGGACAAGGGATATTGTGCCTTAATGGTGAATGTATACTACTTTTCTACCGGACAAACTTTACTTTTTGTGTAGAATAAATCGGGACATTCTTATAATGAATACTTACAAGTGATCTTTGGAACACATGAAGATAGTATATTAAGGCATGATTTTGTTGACTTTAGAATGTGGGATATTTTATCTCTTAGTTTTGGGTTGTAAATGTTCATGAATCGTGAGCAAGCTAAACATTCAACATGATAAGAGCTTTGTTGTGTTTGTTTAACATTTAAAATTAAATAAATAAATAAACTTGAACGCTAGTGAGCTTGCCTCGTTTGAATAAAGCAATTTATGAATGGACATGTTTATTAACTTGTAGAAAGCTTGACTTTGACTTTTTTAGTTTTAGATTCAAATATATAAAGAAATACATATTTTACAAATTCAATACTTTTATATTGTTTATACTATGTCAAAAAGGAACATAATGTTTTAACTAAATTATAAATAAAATAATGTTTCTTGTTGAGCTCAATAACAAGTTTGAGTTTAGGCTTTAATAAATGAACCTAAACAAGCTTGGTAAGCTTGAGCATAATAAAGCTCCATTTTATTCGTTTACATCCCTACTTAGATATGCTCAAAATATATATTCTGACAATTAGCAAATTAGTAAAGATGAGAATGCCAAGATGGATATGTGGAGTTGTTAGACAAAATACAATATGCTAAATTAAAAAATTTAAGTGTAGTTTCAATAAATGATAAAATAACATTTTACTAAAGGGCGCTCCCAAAAGATTCCTATTTACTCAAGGGTGCACCACAAGTTAGAATTTACCAAAGAGCACATCTTATTCTCAAAATTCTATTGTATTTTAACTAAGGGCACATTTTATATTTTAAGGCAACTTTTAAAATTATTTTGATGTCCTTTTAGTAGTTAAAAAGGCAATGACCTACGAATTGATTCTTGAGAGCTTCATGAATCAAATGGTCTTATTTTGTCATTATGTCCATGAAAAGGGCTTAAGGTGGTTATGAATGTGGTTTAACCATAAGACATCATTGGATTTGTCATGCTCTAGGAAATTGATTCGTGTCCTTGTTGATTTGGCCAAGATCATCAAATTTTTTACCACTAAAAGACCATGAAGCCTTTTAGTTATCAAAATTAAAAAGGCAGGAGCATGAACTTTTGGGAGCACTATGAACAAAATGGTGATCTCATATTATCATTTTGACAATTGGAACACCACCAGTGTGTTTTAACAAAACACCTCGATGACTATCTTGACCACCTTGTAGTGGTCATAATGGTAATACAAGGCCATCATTGCACTCATGATGCTCCCAGGAGTCTATTAATTCCTTTTATTTGAACCACTAAAAGATCTCAAGATGACCATCAAAGTGGTTTGACCAAAATGCCTTGATGGTTAAAGTGGCAAAATAAGACAATTTGATTAGTCAGGCTCACAGGAATTGTTTTGTGCCCTTGTTTGTTGATTTTGACCACTTTAAGGTCATCAAAATGGCCATGAAGGTGTGTTAATTAAAACATTTTAATGTATCGAAATAACAAAATAAGACCACCAGATTTTTCTTGCTCTCAGGAATCAAGTTATGCCCTTGTTGATTTTGACTACTGAAAGGTTATCAAAAATTTTTGCCCACTAAAGGGTCATGAGGTGTGTCATTTGGTAAATTCTAACTTGTGGTTTACTCTGGTAAATATGAAACCTTGGATGTGTGGTTTGGTAAAATGCCACTGATAAAATGAGAGAAATTAGGTTGAGATTGCATTTTGTATTTAGAAGAGTTGAATCCATGAAAGTAGGAGTTAGGAGTGTTGGGAATCCAAAGAAAATATCAATTAATTAATTATTGATTTGATTATTACTAATGGCTCAATCTATGCAACCTTGTAAAGCTGGGTGAAACACGGCTTCATGATGATATGATCTAACAAGGCTTTGGTGTTTTTTTATCAGCATTAATTTTGATAAAAGTTTGGCAATTACTTCTTTTGTAGGTTTATAGGCCCTGATCATGCATATAATCCCTCATTGTATAGATTGTGTATAAAATTATTACTGCAACAAATCGATTGAATTTGGAAATGTTTGCAGATTGGCCATTTCTGGTTCTTGGGGTGATTCTGTACCATTCTTAGGGCATGAAGTAGGACTAAGCCTCATAAAAAAAACTTCATAGTTTTTCACTATTTCATTTTCATTAAATGGATAATACTTATTCCTAGTACGAACATTTGTTTAAAGTCAATTCAAATTATATTTTCCTTCTTAGAAAATATATGTTATATAATTAATTTGCTTTTGATTCCTTTTAAGATGCAGCCAGCTTTTTTCTTCCTTTTTCTCCTTTTCACTTGTATGGCTCCCCTCCCTTTGATATGACACAAATGTAGCATGTGGTTGGTTCATTTAATTTGCCTTTTGATTTGACCTTATCATATGTCAATGATGCCAAATCTGTGCAGCCAATCTCAAATAATTGGGGCTGACATGGTTTGATGATGATAATGAATTATGTCAACTACCCGTATGAGATAGTTTTCTCTGGATATGGCTTATTTGCAAATTATCACTAAGCGAATTCTTAAGTGCCTTTTTTATTCTTTATGGCCTTAATATCATTCCATCTAAGACTGATACAGGCTTCTAAAGACAATGGTCATACTGGGTATAAATGTAGCAACGATTTTTCTTAAGCATGTTGTTTTATTTAAACTCTTCTGCTTTTGTTGTACACAGTATTAACATTTGAATATAAACAACATTTGCATACTAGTGTAATGAACTAGATATGCATTACTTTGGATTCAAAATTAAGGTAATGTATGTATAACAATGTTGTATTTTTGGCTTATGGCTATGTTCCAATTTCAGGACTGCTCCACGAAGTGGATTGATTCGCAATCGTTGACAACAAAATACAAGGTCTAAAAGTATCTAAGAGATTCTGCATCAGGCTACTTCTTCCTCGGTATACATTGACCCTTTAATTAGTGTTACATTAGTCGAACAAAATTTCACGCAGCTATGCTTTTCTTGCAGAGCTAATGAAGATGTAACCCAAGAGCCAACATTGATCGAAAACATTTGGGAGCTGAGAAGGGTAGTAATATGTTGTAAAAAATAGTGGTACAAAAAGCTGGAGCAGGTGATTAAACATCTTCCTGTACAAGGATCACTTGCTCAAATGTAAAATTTATTTGCTCTATAAGGTGTCTCAAATATTTTAAGGATTTTATCTATCCAGGTTATTAACACGAGCTTGATTTTTCATTACTTCAAGTATCAGAAAGTCAAATTCATTTGCCTATCGACTGGCGATGTAGGCTTGAAACGCTGTGATGTTGAATTTGAAACAGGGGAGGGTATTGGAATGGATGTTTTGGCTCACTCAACTCCATCAATGGGACTTTCTTTCCTCTTTTGCCTCTGGAGCCATGGACGATCATTTATTTCTGCTTCTGATGCCGGCAGATTGTTCAAATCCTCCTAATTCAATGAATCCATTTTACGTCCAGCATAGTAAGTCCACTAAATCAGTTATTTCTGCTTCTGATGCCTTCCAGTTAACCACAAGCCGACACCATGAACTTGACTTGATCCTAATTCATCAAGTCAATTAGCCCCGAAGGCTGAAACCTTTCTTTTCATCCAAAATGGTATTATAGAATCCATTACGAATTCATTTACACCAAGAACAATGCAGTCCTGCAAGGTTGGATGAAGAAATGAACAAATGAATGAATAGCAGCTATCGACACTTGCTAGAAGCAGAACAGTGCCATGGCTTCCGGTTCAAAAAGGAAGAAGAGCCATGGCTTTGAATCCGCCCGCGGTGGATTTCTTGATCCGTCTTGTCCCTGGCAGCGGGAAGACACCGTCGCGGCAGCCGGAACTTTCTTACTCCATCATGCCCCCGGCCGCCACCGCTGACCTTCGGCATCTTGCGCAGTAGAAGATGGGCGGCACCGGCTGCCCGTCGGGGATGCCTGCGCAGCGCGTGTGGTGCCACACGTCGCAGGCGTCGCAGGCCACCATGCGCTCGCCGTCGTCGTCGTGCGCCCCGCAGGCGCAGCCCACCGACCACGTGTCGGGGCCACCCTCGTACATGAGCTCGCAGTTCATGTTGGCCCCCTCCCCGCGCACCCAGATCGTCGACCCCGACTCCGCGCCGCCCAACATCACCGGCTCCCACGGCTCCCCCTCCACCCCCTTCACTTCCTCCGCCATGAACCCCTCCAGCGCGCAGTACGTGTCCCTTAGCGCCGTCTCCGCCTCCTCCCTAAGCTCCCCCACCGACGCCGTCGCCTCCATTACCACCACTTCCGGCGGCGCCAGCGGCCGTGTAAGCTCCTGCAGCTCCTCCGGGTTCGGCATCCACATCACCAGGAACCGAAGCCGGTCGTCCACGTCGTCCTGCAGTTCCCACTCCTTCACCCAGTGCTTGGAGTGCAGCACTATCCCGCCCGCCTCTGGCTGCGCCGCCGACAGCCCCCGGCACAATGCCGCAAGGTCCCTTTCCACCTGCCGGGCACTGTGCCATGTAGGCCTTGCCACTTCAACTACTTCCTGCTCCTGCTCAGGCCCAGGCTCAGGCTCCGGCTCCGGCTCCGTTGCAACCGCTGTAGATGGCATCTCCTCCAAGCTGAACTCGAGAACCCTTGTGGCCGGATTGGAAACGCGGCGCACAATGTGGCCGCCAACGATGCAATCGCCGAGGGACTTCAAAACGAAGTCGAGGAGACCAGTGTCGCCGATGCTTAACCGCGCGGCTTCCCGGACCTCTTGCCGCGTCATTCTCCTCCCGTGCTTCTTGAGAGCATCCACCACCACCTGAGCAGAAGTATGGAGACGCCGCACGGGCCACCTGCTCTGCAGCTCCGCCGCGACCCTCGCGAAGTCGCGGCACCCTTTCCTTCCAGCCTTTTTGGTCGACCTCCTCGACGACGCGGGCGGGAGCAGGGGCGAGGTCGTGGGAGGGAGCGGGAGAGGGAGTGGCGGGGGCAGCGTTTTGAGGACTGGCGGTGTTTGTTGAGGCGGCCGGCGCTTCAGATCGAGGAGGAAGCGGAGGAGGTCGCGGACGGTGACAAGCGGCGGAGTGTGGCGATCGGGCAGGCACATATTCCGGTAGGCGAAAACGATGCGTCGAAGCTCTCGGTTTTGAGCGCCGTCGGCGACGTTCTTGATGAGGTCATCGAGGTTGAGGGACGCGAGAAAGCGAATGGCGCGGTCGTAGGCCTCTTGCGTGACGCCATAACTTCCCCTCAAGAAGCGATAGCCCCAGCGAGCGAACCAAGGCGCGCCATGGGACAAGCTGAGCAGGAGGCGAAGGTCAATGGATCCCTTCCGCGAGACGTCCTCCAACGACACTGCCCTGGCAAGAATTCGATCCACATACTAAGAAAAATGGCAAATTTGCTAGGTCCAATGGAACAGAGCGACGTCCTGCTCAATAACTCACCGGATTCGGAGCGCGGCGCATAAGCGATCGAAGAGGTCCATAATGCGGCTGCCGGAGATGAACTTGGAGCCGCCCTCACGGCCATTGAGGAAGATGAGGTGGCCGAAACCATTGCAGTGGAGGAGGGCGTGAAAGAGGTGGTTGTGAAGGAAGAAGGCGTCGGAGCGCAGGGGTTTGTCCCAGTCGTTATCGGACGGGATGATCAAATGGTAACGCCGCTTCGACACCAAATGGTGGCTCCATCCTGCGAAGCCAAACGAAGAACGATCACCGTCGCGTCAAAAACCAACAAGAATTAGAGCCAAATGGAACTTCACAGAAATCCCCAATTCAAGCAATCGAGATGGAAAATTAATCAGGAAAACCTAAATCACGGATCGAAAGAGTCGTCATTCGAAGACGATCAAGAGAAATTGGGGATAGACTGCCTGAAAGTTCTCAATTTGGAATCGAACAGAACCAGCAAGACCGAAAACCCTAAACAAACCCAAACTGCAATACGAGAGAGAGAGAAAGAGAGAGAGATTACCGCTGCAGCGGCAGTAGTCGCAGAAGGGGGTGGCGGAATGGTAGGCGCTCTCTTCGACGGTGTAGAGCGGCACCACCGCGCCGCACCGCTCGTCCACCAGAAGCGTGCACCAGGTCGGCATCCCCGCCGTCGTCCGTTCCTCCACGTCTGCGCATTCGCAGAGGAAATGCCGGATGTTGTCGCGGAACGCCTCGTAGAAGTTCGCCGGGCACCCTGGGTCGAGGAAGGTCCGAAGCCCATAAACCTTGGATCTCGCCTTTCTCTTCGCCGCCGGATTCCCCTTCAACGTCAGCATCGGTCCCTCCGCCCTAGCCTCCGCAGCGGCCCTATTTAGTCTTCTCCTTGCTCTGGCGTCTCGCCGGCGGCAGTATCTTGGAAGCGCGCTTTCTTTTCGTAATTACCTAAATGCCCAGCTCTTAATCATCACTCGACGCCCATCAGACTCGTTCGATAGGGTTAATGTTGGAATTCGCCCTTGCTTCAATTGTGAAATCGGACGGTGTTCATACAATCATGTTGCGGGATCAACTTCCGATCTCAGCCGTCCATATCAGAATTCTTGGGAGTGAAGATAATGTTAGAGCTTAGGGCTAAAATCAAATGGGCACTCGTAATTATTAATTAAAAGAAATTAAAAGAATCATTTTATCTTATTTTTTCATATAAAAATATTTTTATTCTAATATTATTATTAATAGTACAAAAAAAAAGAGCTCATGAATAAAAATCTAATGAACTCCTATAAAGAAAAGTTAATTTCATATTAATCCTCTTCCATTGTGACTATGAACCAAATTTGAACTACTAAAACATCTTCTTGTTTAGCTTCTTCTTCGCAAATAAGTATTGCACGCAGCCGGCCACTAGTGTTGTTAGGTTGTAAACGAGCTAAGCCAAGTTGCATACACTGTGGCAAATGGCGAAACGCTCGCCCTGGGCGCCCCCGCCAATCCGTCCCAAGACTAATACGGAGGAGGTAAATCACGCGAGCTAATCTAGCCAGCCCAAACAGTGACTAGTGCATAAGGGGGAGCCAAGTTGCATACACGAACATTGACAATGATGATGGCATTAAAAACCCTTAAAATGACATCGTAGATATCATAGATATTTATATGATTTTGGATGTATGACTTGGATATTTGCAAGTATTAATTTTAGAAGTAGACAGTGATTTATCTATCGAGAACATATGCTTGTTTGTTTGTATTGTTGTAACGAATTGAATATGGAAGCTTTCATTTTTTTTTAATCAATTTCTTGTTTTGATTTTTTTTAAAATTTTTTTTTTTAATCAATTTTAGAAGTTTTGATTTTTGTAAACTTAAATGACTCAAGCAACTCATGTATATTATTAGTCATGCAAGTTTAAATATGTCTTTAATTTTCATTTTAGAGGCAATCAGGAAGATTTAAAAGTGGTTCGAGACAAATATTTTAATGCATATTCAAAATATTTTTTACAATTCAAATATAATTTTGCTCTGGCGACTCTGATTATATCTTTATTTGTCACACAATAAAACTTTGAACCTCAAAATGAATTAGAAATATATATATATATATATATAAAAGGTATTTCAAAGAGGTAAAAAAGAGAAGGTGAAATGATTTGATGTATATTTTTATAAATTTTCAAACTAAAAATGTGATTTTAAAAATATGAAAAATTTGTAGGAGTTGGAGATAATAAAATTGTAGAATTTAAATTCGTTGAATTTAAAATTCAGATTTATTTGATTGTCTAGATGATTCGACATGCTAAACTTAAAGTTGTCAAGTTGGGAAAACTAAGCTATCTTAGAAGGCTGAGTTGTTGAGTGCCTGAACGGGGTGAGTGTCAAGTGGGCCGAGCTATCGAGTGTCGAGTGGGCAGAATGTTTGAGCTGTCAAGTGTTCGAGCTACCAAGTGCCGAGTGGCTTGAGTAGGCCAAGTGTCGAGTTGCCAGTAGGGAGGAGTACTAGCAATGTCGAAGCTCGTGTTAAATACAATTTCTTTAAAATAAATTCATTCCCTATTTTGGTGCTTAAACATTTGGTAAGATGTTTGAAACCACGACTTGACCACATTTGCAACCAAACACTGGTTGTACGTGATGAATTGAATATATACTCGAAAGCTATCATCGAGAAGCAAAGAAAGAAATGTGGAGGAGGAGTTTGCTAATGGATGAATCGATTATTCGATATCTTCTGCTTAAGGGAGGACCATAACCTCTTTTTATTGGCTCAGAACTTTGACAACCATTATCTCCGCCAATCAGTGGTCATTATTCTCCTTTGTCAGCAGGCTAAAAATGTCAGCAATCAGTGGCGTAGCCAGGATGTTGAATTGGGGGGCGGGCGAATACAACACAAAATATATAATAAAAGTCATATATTAACTTCATATGTTTTTATAATATCACTCTTCGAGATTTCATACTTTGAAAATGCTGAATAATAACTTCATTATCAATGATATCAAACACATCTCGCTCAATATATGATATAAAATAATAATTTATCATATCATCTCCTAACCTATTATGAAGTGAGGTTTTGATTATTTTCATTGCTGAAAACACTCTCTCTACAGTTGTAGTTGCAACAAGTAATAACAATGCTAACTTCAAAGTAAATATATCAAAGGATATAGTCGGTGTTTTTTTTCAATTGAACCATCATTTTAGCAAACTCGCTAATCCCCGCAACCTTAGAGAATTGATTGCTACTTCGTATGTCAAAAATAAAGTTATCAAGTTAGTGCTCAAGATGCATTAACTCAATCGAGGAGAAATCGGATGGATAAAACTGAGCAAACTGAAGTAATTTTCTCTTATCATAAGAAGAAAATGAATTTGATGGATCAAGATAAGTCATACATAACAACAACTCTGTGTTCACCTCGTTAAAGCGATCGTTCAACTCTTGAAGTTACAAATCTATTATTTCATAAAATGTTTCAACGCGATGATAGTGAAGATTTGTCATTCCTTTAATATTTTGTCGTGATCTCCCATGAAAGACGATTAAGTCTTCCATGAGTGGGGTGACTATCTCATATTTAACACAAAATAAAAAAACTTCATTCAATAATAAATCCCAACCATCATCTGTCATGGTTTGCAGTCGATGTTTGCTTGATTTTACAAAAATCATGACATTTACGATGTCTCGATCTTTTCTTTACAAAGCTTACGATAAATCATTTGTGACTCCCAAGATATTCTTCATTAAGTGCATCTGAAATATGAATTCATATTTTGCCATCAATTCCAACGGATTATTTGCTTGTGCCCTTTGCTTGTGATCTTTTCCCTCCTCTTCAACAATTAAAAGGACATCAATAATTGAAGGATACAAGCATATCAAACTCAACAATGTATTATAATGTGAACCCCAACGTGTGCTCCCAGCTCTTTTCAATGTTTTCTCTTGATTCATACTTCGTCCAGTGAAGATATTACTATTGCAAATTCCTTTAATAACTTTTTAAATGATTTCTCACAAAGTATGTCTCTTTGCTTGCATGAAGCTCTGACAATATTGTTCAACTGTGCAATCACATTAAAAAAAAGTAGAAATTCTCATGTGATTTTCATCAACATTTACAAGTGTAAGTTGTAGTTGATGAGCAAAACAATGAACATAATAAGCGAACTTGTACTCCATCATAATTAAGCTTTGTAAGCCATTGAATTCTCCTCTCATATTGCTAGCTCCATCGTATTCTTTCCACCGCAAATTAGATATAGATAACCTATGTTGGCACAATAAAGAATTAATAGCAGTCTTAAGTGATAAGATAGAAGCGTCACTTACATGTATAATGTTTAGAAAACGTTCAACAATATTTCCCCTTTTATCTACAAATCTTAAAACAACTGTCATTTGCTCTTTAACAGATACATCACGAGCCTCATCAACTAATATAGTAAATATTTCATCACCAAGATCTCTAATAATATAATAAGTGGTTAAATAGATAATTAATCTGATAATATCTTGTTGAATATCAGTGGTTATTTCAGAATTTCATTGTTTCTAAAAAAATTGATTAATTCGGGTTATTCGGTTCAGGTTTGGTTTTAAATTTTCTTATTCGGTTAAGCCAAAAAAATCGAACCAAACACTTTAAATTCCCTAATTTCCTCACTGTTGCTCGCGACTATCTTTCGTGACTCATCTCCTCTCCCAACTCCCCTCCTCTTCGTAGCTCTCGCCGTCCTCCCCTCGTCTCCGTCAATCTTGCAGGCAACCTCCATCGCTCTCACCTCTCGAAGTCGAAGCTCTGCCATCCCCTCCTGCAACTTGGAGTTGACGACGTCGGCAATGCCAATGCTTCTCCTCTCCCGACTCCCCTCCTCTCTGTCGGTCTCGCCACCCTCAATGCTTCTGCTTCTTCCGTAGGTTCCCACTCTCTCTGCCCTCAATGATTCTACCGCAAGTTCCTGTAGTTAACCAACATGACATCTCCCCCTTGCTCTAGCAATCCTCCAAGTAGTGTAGCGCCGGATTCGGCGGTTTCGTCGTGTACACATGTCTTCCTTCCATCTTCCTAAACCCTAATCTCATTCTTCCTCCCTCCCCTCACATTATTATTTGGTCCGAAGAAGTTATTTGTGCTTGCTTGATCAATGTCTTTGTTCTTATTCATATATTTTCTTAGAGAAAAAAATGTTCTGTGCACGCCTCGTTGTTTTGATCAAAACCGAATTTTTGATCTTTGGTATGAGAATTTTATTTGGTTAGACTTTTCTTGTATGCTCAATTTCGTCTAGGGGTGATCAAAAATTCGATAAAATCGAATTAATCGAATCGATCAAATTTTGAAATTTGGTTCAGTTAATTCAGTTTTCATTTTTTTTTAAATTTGGTTCGATTTTCGGTTAATTCGGTTCGATTTTGATTTTAAATTTCGTAATACGGTTAAACTGAATAAACCAGATAAGAATATAATTTGATTATTTTTTATTTAAAAATATAATTAATTAAACAAAATTTGTTTTTTTATTTAAAACCAAAATTTTATTTAAAATTTTGATTAATTCGGTTAATTTGGTGAAAACTCGAATTAATCGATATTTAATTAGTTCGGTCGGTTCAATTTTCGTAGGAAAATCGGTCGGTTTGGTTGGTTCGAAACAAAATTGGTTTGTTCGGTTTTCAATTTGTTTAGTTCGGTTGGTTCAATTTTGACCGAATACTCAGCCCTAATTTTGTTCTCTTCTCATCGTCACAAACATATGAGTTTAGGCTCTTCTCAGTATTCGAAAGTTGGGTTAATTCAGTCGAAAATTGAATTAATCGATATTTTATCGATTTGGTTAATTCAATTTTTATTAAAAAATTCAGTTAGTTCGGTTAGTTCAAAATTTTTTGGTTTGTTCGATTTCAGTTAATTCGGTTCGGTTTAGTTTTAACCGAATACTCAGACCTAATCAAGACAAACCATACATAATAACAACTCTATTTTTACCTCGTTAAAGCGACTGTTCAACTCTTAAAGTTGCAAATCTATCACTTCATAAAACGTTTTAACATGATAATAGTGAAGATTTGTCCTTTCTTCAATATTTCATCATAATCTTTTATGAAAGGCGAACAAGTCTTCTATGTGTGGGGTGACTACCTCATATTTAACACAAAATAAAGAAACTTCATTCAATAACAAATCCTAGCCATGATCTCTCATGGTTTGTAGTTGATGTTGCTTGATCTTACAAGAATCATGGCATTTATGATGTTTTGATCTTTTCTTTGCAAAACTTGCGAAAAATCATTTGTGACTCCCAAGATATTCTTCATTAAGTGCCTCTGAAATATGAATTCATATTTTCCCATCAATTCCAATCGATTATTTGCTTGCGCCCTTTGCTTGTGATCTTTTCCCTCCTCTTCAACAATTAAAAGGACATTAATAACTAAAAGATACAAGCATATCAAACTCAACAATGTATTATAATGTGAACTCTAATGTGTACTCTCTATAGGACGCTTGAGTCGGCTAGAGGGGGGGGGTGAATAGCCTGTAATTTAAATAAACCCTTTCTCTTGCTTTTTGCTAAGCAAGGTCACATACTAATTAATTAAACAAAGAATAAACATAAAGACAGAGACACAAGAATATACTTGGTTACAACCTAGGTGGTTGTTAATCCAAGACAGGTGAAAGCTCTACTAAAGTCTCCTTCGTGGAGACAGAGTAGTCTCTTACAATCTTTGAAAGAACAGACTTGAAAAATAACAAACAGAGTTGAAAGAATAGAGTATGTTATTCTGAACAGGAGGAAACAACCTCTATTTATAGCAATCTAGTCGAAATGATCATTTTATTGACGTGACACTCTCGGGGGTATCTCGGATGATCGGGGGCGCCTCCATCAGGCTGAGTTGTGATCCACAACAACGATTTGTTGATTTGGCAGTGCTGGGGGCACTTCCAAGTGTTGAGGATGCATTGGATCAGCTGACATGGCATCCAGCTCCTTATCCGCTGCAATGAGTGGATTCAGGCGGTTGAGGCACCTCCAAGCAATGGGGTCACCTCTGTTCTAAGGCGGGTGAGGCACCTTCGTTCAATGGGGGCGCCTCCACTGTCTGGGTGCTTGAGGCACCTCCAGCGCCTGGCGGGTGAGGCGCCTCCAGCTGCTCTGGGGCACCAGCTGCTCCGGGGCACCTTTAGCAGTGAATGGTCAATAGCACATTGACCATTCTCTCCTTTCGATCGCTTGGGTGATCTCCGATCATCCGAAGTTGAGCTCACCAAAACCCAACTTCGACCTACTCCTCGAGCAAGCTTCCTCCCAGCCTTCTCGTCCCTCGACCCATGTCCTTCTTGCCTCACGTCCCTCGGATCGCAACCTTCTCGCTTCACCGGTATACTCTTTCATAGCTTCTCATCCTTCGGATGCACCGAGCCCGTCGACTTGCTTTCCGTGCCATCCTTTTTATCCGCTTGACTTCTTGTGTTCCTAAGTTCCTGCACACTTAGACACAATGCATCAAATCTAATAGGATCTAACTCAACTCGGTTGACTACATCAAAACTATCCCGGAGTACTTACAATCTCCCCCTTTTTGATGTGCATTAACCCGAGTTAAAGTTAGGGTAACAATACATTAATAAATAAAAAAAGCATAAATTACATAACAAGAATTTTGCAATTAATATATAAGAAATTTGCAATAAACTCCCCCTTAACTTAACCATCATATTTCTCCCCTTTTGATTACATCAAAAAAAAATTAAAAAATATGAAATAGTAGGGAAAAATTATAAACGAAATTTTGTGAGGGTATATACATGAGATGTATATCTATGTATTTTTGCCTCAATTATTTCTTTACAAAAATAATTTTTTAACAATTAAACTCAGATTTTTCAAAAATAATTTAAAAATTATTTTAAACTTTGAAAAATTCTTGAATTTTTTATTAATGTTAAACAGAATCAATCTTAATCTCAAAAAAAATGACTAGAAAAATACTTTTCCTTATAGAGGAAAATATTTTTCTTTAGAGTTTTGGAGATTTTCTAAGATAATAAATTAATAATATGATACGATGGCGAAAAATCCTATAAATTTTTCTTAGCATTTAAACTATAACGATTATTCGCAGAAAAATCAAAATTTTCAAAAATAAGTCTCCAAAAATTTTTAATTTTAAAAATTTGTTTTTTATTAAAAAATTCATAAAAAATTATGCAATGGTCAAAAAAATTCAATTTTTTTCTAGTAATATAAAACATGAAATTCTATCACAAAAAAAATTAAACTTAAGATTCGAACTGAAAGGTTTCGAGCTATAATTTTGCATAAAAGATATTAACACTTCAAACAATCAATTTCACATATGCATATGAAGACAATTAATTAGTTAAACATTATTTTAGAACCTAATACAAATTTCTACCTATTAGATTTATCAAATATTTTCTAGGAATCTCGACAGTTAGGGTTAGTCCAGTATATTCTTCGATTTCGGACTCTTCTAAAGATGAATCATCCCACGTAGCTTTAAGGTTTCGATGCTTGAGTCTACTTGGTCCTTTCTCCTCTTCTTTTTCTTTTTCTTTATTCTTCGATCTAAGGTAGTTGTCCTTGATGTGCCCTTCTTCATCGCAGTTGTAGCATCTTACCTTTCTCTTTCCTCGAAGAAATATCTTTGCCTTTGACTTATTAAAATTATTAGTTTTAAAATTTTTATTGAATTTCCTTACCATATAAGCTTCTTCTTCTTCGTCAGGTGAAGATTCTGAATCTAGCTCGTTCCTTTTTGCTTAAGTGCTAGGTTCTAATTCGAAGTGTCCTTTCCTTTTAGACCTGCACATCTAAATTTGTGAAGTTCAAAAGTAGAGAATAAACTTTCCAATGTACTTACCTCGAGATAATTGGAGATATAGTAGGAGTCTACTATTAACGTCCATTTTGGTGTTCTCGGGAATGCATTTAAAGCATACCTTAGCGAATCCCGATTTGTTACTATTTCTTCGAGGTTGGTGAGTCCAGTTATTAGCTCCTTATGTTTTGCATGTAGTTGAGCCACTTTTTCTCCATTTTCCATCCGGAGGTTGCTTAGTTAGTTTCCGGGGAGATCTCATCTTCCTATCTTGGATTCTGAAGTACCATCGTGAAGCTTCAAGAATTTTTCCCAAAGTTCTTTTGCCAAGTTGTAGGTGACAATCAGGTTGACTTCCTGAGGCGGTAGTACACCTAGCAGATGGAATTCTGCCTTTTCGTTGGCCACAAAGTCGGTCTGCTGCTTCTTGGTCTAAAGGTACTCTTCTTTGTCTTTTCCTTCCTTATCTTTTGGTGCTTCAAAATCATATTTAATCGTTAACAATATATCAAAATCTTTTTTAAAAAATACATCCATACGACGTTTCCATGTCGTGAACTCTCACTCAAACTTGGGTGGGAAGATGCTTGATCCGGCCATTTTTTGAGTAGCTTTAGACGGCGATTAGTCCTTCTAAGGCGATTTGGCTTTGATACCAACTAAAGGATTAGTTGGACCGGCTAGAGGGAGGGGGGTGAATAGCCCTATAATAAAATATTACTTCTCTTGCTTCTATCTAAGCAAGGACACACACATTAATTAAAAATCATAGTAAGAGACTCGAGGTTTACTTGGTTACAACCTAGGTGGTTGTTAATCCAATGCAAGTAAAAGTATTAAAAAAACTCCTTCAGACGAAGTAGCCTCTTACAGTAGTTAAAAGCTCAAAAATGAAGTACAAGAATTAAGGACAGGTGTGTTGTTTAGAATAGAGGTTGAGACCTCTATTTATAGTATTTTGGTCAAAATGACCGTTATGCTGATGTTGCACTATTTGGGGCTCCTCCATTGATCCGAGGCATCTCTAGTAGGGCAAATATGATCCAGCTGCAATGATTTGCTGATCTGGTAGCGCTAGGGGCGCTTCCGAGCATTGGGGGCGCCTTGATTGACCTGACGTGGCTTCCAGCTTCTATCCACTGTAATGACTGTATTTTCTGCGATCGGAGCACCTCCAAGCAATGGGGGCGGCCTCTGTTCTCAAGCGGGTGAGGCGCCTCTGAGCATTGGGGGCGCCTCCACTGTCTAGGCGCTTGAGGCGCCTCCAACTGCTCTAGGGCGCCTCCAGCTGTGAATGGTCAATAGCACATTGACCAGTCTCTCCTTCTGATCACTTGGGTGATCTCCGATCATCTGAAGTTGAGCTCACCCGAACCCAACTTCGACCTTCTCCTCGAGCAGACTTCCTCCCTGGCTTCTCATCCCTCGGCCCACGTCTTCTCGCTTTACCGGTATACTCTTCCGTAGCTTCTCGTCTCTTGGATGCACCGAGCCCGTCGACTCGCTTCCCGTGCATTCCTTCTCGTCCTCTACATCTTCCGCTCGACTTCTTGTGTTCCTAAGTTCCTGCACACTTAGACACAAGACATCAAACCTAACAGGACCCAACTTAACTCGGTTTACCACATCAAAACTATCCCAGGATACTTACAGTAACCACTAACTATTCGAGAATTTAACTTTCTTTTATGTGGATTAAAAACTCTTGCTTCTATTGAACAACGCCAAACATACAGGTGCCTCAAACTAGGTTTCCTGTTTGTCCACAACTCAAAAGGAGTTTTTAGAATTACTTTACTAGAAACTCTATTTAGTAAGTACATTGTTGTTTTTAATACATACGTCCACAATGATTTAGGTAATGATGAATTACTCATCATACTCCTAACCATATTCAAATAGAGATATGGAAGTGCCTAAAGAAATAAGGTATTGAATGACCTACAAAATTATTAAACATGATATTGAAAATAAAAAAAAAATGTCTGATCAATGGAGGGTAAGTACTCTAGTTTCCTTATATAAGAATAAGGGAGATTACAAATCTGTTCAAATTATACGGGTATTAAACTAATGAATCATACTATGAAACTTTGAGAAAAAGTAATAGAAAAAAATTAAGGAAGGAGACTACGGTAATCAAAAATCAATTTGGGTTCATGCTTGGAAGGTTGACAATAGAAGCTATACATCTTCTCTGGCAACTAATTAAAAAGTATTGGGAGCAAAAGCAAGATCTACACATGGTATTCATTGACTTAGAAAAAGCTTATGATAAAGTCCAAGAGAAATTATATGAAGAATTTTAGAAAAGAGATGTGTTAGCGTAGCATATATTGAACTAATTAAGGATATGTATAAAGATGTAGTGACCAGAGTGAAGACTTTAGGCGGATTAACTAAATCATTTCTAATAAAGATAGAGTTATATCAAGGATCAACTCTAAGTCCCTATCTTTTTATACTAATCACTGGACACATTCAAGACACAGTACTGTGGTGCATGTTATTTTGTAGATGATATTATTTTAGAAGATGAGACACATGAATGAGTAAATGCTAAACTAGAATTTTGACAGGAAACACTAGAAGTGAAAGGTTTTAGGCATAGTAAAGTAAAGATAGAATATATGAAATTTAAGTTTAGCAATATTAGAGGTAATGAGACAATTGTTAAGATAGGAGATGACGAGTTGTTTGGAACTGAGGACTTTTGGTCTAAACACTGAGAGTATTTAGGATCATTTTTACAAAACGCTGGAGGGAATGAGAGAGATGTCTTACATAGAATTCAAGTATGATGGTTAAAATGGAGGAGAGCGTAAGATATTTTATGTAATCCTAAAGTACCTCTAAAACTTAAAGGAAAGTTCTATAAAACGACGATTAGACTTGCTATGTTATACGACGTTGAATGTTGGGCTATGACATGAGCACATGAGCAGAAGATGAGAGTTGCATAGATGAGAATATTAAGGTGAATATGTGAACATATGAGGATGGAAAAAAAAAAAGAAATGAGAGCATTAGAGATAAAGTCGGAGTTGTATCTATTGAGAAAAAATTCTGAGAGACGCGTTTAAGATGGTATAAATATGTACTTAGATGACCAATAAATGCTCTAGTTAGGCAATGTGAAATTATGATAAATACACACATCAAACAAGAAAGAGAAAGATCAAAAAAGACTTGGTTAGCAATAATAAAATAAGATAAAATTTATTTAAGTATAGATGATAATATAGTAGGAGATAAACCCAATGACATAGAAGGATCCATATAGCCAACCCCACCTAGTGGGATAAAGTTTGGTTGTTGTTGTTGTACTCCTAACCATATTCATTAGTGTGTGATTATGCCTTTGTGCCTAATTCTAATCATATCCATTAATGTGCAATTATGTCGTTCTACCATACCATACCATTTTGTTGAGGTGTGTATGACATAGTATATTGTGCACATATGTCATGTCTTTCAAGAAGTTTTGCAAATAGACCTAGACATTGTCTTATTTCATCATACTTCCCATAATATTCACTCTCTCTATCATATCTTATAATTTTCACTTTCTTGTCTAATTTTTTTTCAACCTCATTAATGTATACTTTAAAAGCATTTACTATTTGAGAATTTTATTTAAGAAAATAGACATATTCATAACATGAAAAATCATCGATAAAGGTGATAAAATACTTTTGTCCACCCAAAGATGAAGTATCAAAAGGTTCACTCACATACATCAATGTGTATAATTTCAAGAAATTGAGTACTTCTTGTGGATCCTTTCTTGCCATGTATGATTTATTTTTCCTTAATGCAATCTGTACATAAACTAAAACTAATAAAATCTACATTATATAGAATTTCATTATTTACCAATCTTTTTAGTTTTTCTTTGGATATATGACTCAAACATTATGTCACAAGAAAATCTAACTTTAAGTATATTACACTTAATTTCAATATTTTGATGCAAAATAAGTAAGGATTCAATAAATTTATTATCGATTTTTAATTTATATAAATCATGAATAAGAACTCTAAAACTAATAAGTCTAGAATTATTATTTAAACAACCTAAATTTCCAAAATTAAATTCACAAAAGTTTTGAAAGAGAAATAAGGTTTCTAGAAATTGAAGGTACATAAAATTTTTTATAATAGATCTACATGATAACCAATATCTAAGACCAAATGATATGTCCCTATGCCTTCAATTGGAGCCTTCATACGATTTCCCATATATAAGAAATATTTAGTTTGGTTATAAGAAATCTGTCACGCCCCGGGAGGATATTTATCCAACGAAAATCGGACAACACCTCCCCTGTACGACGGACAATTCTCTGAATACATAATACATATAACACATACAAAATACTCCACACGGGTATATACATCCACGCAGTGTAAATAATAGTAAAAATACCCTACCCGGGTATGCACAACCACGCAGTGTATATAAAACAGTAAAATAAACAGAACAAAAGGTCCACGCGACCAGAAAACCAAAACTTTCTAATTTGCAAGCCGGCCCGGCTTCAACACCAAGTACAATATCGGAAACACATCCAAAAATCCGATATAGATAAATAAATATAATACAAGATAAATACACAAATACGAAATCTGAAACAAACCATAAGTTTCGAAGTTAAATTCGAAAGTCGATGTGATAAGGACAGCGCGGGCAGATATCCTCCAAGCGACCCAATCAACAACCTGTTGACAAGGAAACAACAAAAGAAAGCAGGGGTGGTGAG
>JBBUKS010000008.1:1882896-1906890 GCA_038050645.1 Hedychium gardnerianum | reverse complement strand
TAAGGTCATCTGTAAGTACCCCGAGGGAGTTTTGATGTGATCAACCGAGTTAAGTTAGGTCCTGTGTATTTGATGTCTTGTGTCTAAGTATGCAAGAACTTAGGAATACAAGAAGTCGAGCGGAAGACACAGCGAGCAAGAAGGATGACACAGGAAACGAGTCGACGGGCTCGGTGCATCCAAGGGACGAGGAACTATAGAAGAATGTATCGGTGGAGCGAGAAGGACGCGGTATGAGGGACGCGAGTCAAGAAGGACGTAGTCCTAAGGATGAGAAGCAGGGGAGGAAGTCTGCTCGAGAAGGTCTGAGTTTGGTTCGAGTGAGCTCAACTCCAGACGATCGGATAAGCACTCAAATGAGCGGAAGAAAGAATGATCAACAAATGAAGTCGACCATTCGAGATGTTCCTATTAAATGGAGGTGTCTCAAGCACCAAATCAATGGAGGCACCCCCATTGAATGGAGGTACCTCAAGGGCCAAGACAATGGAGGCGCCTCAAGCGCCCAGAAGGCTGTTACAGAGCTAAAGCTAAGTCAGTTGACTCGAGGCACCTCCAACCCTTGGAGGCACCCTCATTGCTGCCAGATCAGCAAATCGTTGCTAAGTGGATGAGTTTCGCCCTGATGGAGGCACCCCAAGTCAATGGAGGCGCCTTGAATAGTATCACGTCGGCATAATGGTCATTTCGACCAGAATGCTATAAATAGAGATTCCGTCCTCTATTCTATTAAAAAAACCACTTTATTCTTTCAATTCTATTATTTATTTCCAAGTGTGTGCTTTCAAGTTTGTAAAAGGCTACTTCGCCTTCATGAAGGAGATCTTAGTGAAACTTTCATTGCTTTAGATTAACAACCACCCAGGTTGTAACCAAGTAAAATCCCTTGAGTCCTCTTTACTTTTATATTTCTTATTTTTGATAATTAATGTGTGTATCCTTGCTAAGTAAGTAGCAAGAGAAAATGTTAACTTTGATTTGCAAGCTACTCACCCCCTCTAGCCAGTCCAATGATCCAACACTATCTAGGTAGTGAATCTAATTATTAGGGATCCAATATTGATTTGGTCTAACTTGATTACTCGAGCTTGATTTAGAGACTCATACTTAGACATTGTTTCTAGAATTTCGATTCACTAAAGATATATACGATTTGAGTCAAGTCTTAGCCTTGTATCCGAGTCTAGATAATTGAACCTGTGTTTTGATGATTGGCAAAGGTTCAAGTGTGCAAGTAGCTCAACCAGAAAGTCCTAGTAAAACTAAGCAAGCAAAAGTTCTAGTGAGACTAGGCAAGGGAAAGTCTTAGTAGGTCAGTTAGACTGGATATTAGGCAGTTGAAAGCCCTAGTAGGTCTATCATCTGGCAGGTCGATGGGTTAGCGAGAATCGGACATCGAAAGGAAGTCCTGGGGGTTAGAGGATCGGATGCTGAGCAGGAAGTCCAAACAAGTATGGAGGACCGGATGTTTGACAAGTCAGGTAAACTCTCCTGAGTGAAAAAATTCTTCCGAAAGGAAGAATGGCGAGGACGCGTTCCCTTTGAGGGAATAGTAGGCGTCGATCCGATCGAAGATTTCACTGAAAATCCTAAGTCAAGATCGGGATAGGCGGAACTGTCCAACTTACTCATAATATTATTGTGCTAACTCTGTGGTGTAGGGACTTGAGATTGGTAAAGTGGTCGAAACCAGCGTACTCCGGGTGACTCAACAGGATACAAGCGACTGAAGGTCTGGGTGATCGGAGAGGATATAGGTGCCCGGAAGCAGATAAAATTATGATGGATTCAAATCAAATGAGACCTAGCTAGGGTCGCCTGGAGGCTATATGGACGATCGGAAAGGACTATAAAAGAAGTTGCGGACAACAACCTCAAAACAACACTTGTGATCAACTCTTCTATCATCCTCTTGCTCCCTCATCGCTCCAGGAACGTCGACGCTACGTCGGGACATTGCTCTGACAATTGTGCCTTACTTCGAGTTTGTTTTTGTCAGTATACAAGTCTTTCTTAATAGTCTTTTCATACTTGCATTTGCTAGGAACGGTAAACTTGTTATTGTTCTTCTTCTTTTGTAAAAGATGAATCTTTGACTCTGAATCGTTGTTCGAAAGAGGAGATTTTTAGTTGATTGATCATCGGAAGCGATCAATGACTACGAGCCTTGGACTAGTAGCACGAGCTGTGAACCAAGTAAAAACAAACGTGTCTTTGTTGTGTTGTGCTTTATTCTGCTGCGTACTTCGAAAATATGAAAAAGTGACACGCGCTATTCACCTCCTCTTGCGCTCTTTTCAATCCTACAATTTCATCTATATCACTCACATCCCTCCGAATAACTAATTGCATACCCAGTGAACGACTTTATAATTGACCTTGCTACAAGTGATGTTTGTCGATATTAAAACACACAACTCCTTATGTATGAAATTATAGTGACTTCAGGTCAAAGGACTATTTATACTAATAGTCACTATGAGAATATTTATGAAACTTATATAACAATCAATAAAATATTCTTATGGTGGGTAAATTAAGTACATATTCTCTAATATGTATTAATGTATTAATTTAATATCTTATATCCATAACTTGTGAGATTAAGTCATCAGTCAACCTGCAAGCTAATTTCAATGCATTAATATTGTCCTTGTATATTAATACTTGACTAGGAATAATTGAGAATAGTATTACATATATCTATAGTCTCTCACAATCGATTCAACTAATTGATATGCTACAGAATAGAACATACAACTTTAGAGTATTATTATATTTAGATATAAGGTAAATATAATAAAAATAAAATATTGTCTATTATTAAAATATGATATGAAAGTTTCATATCAATTATCTCATGATTGACTCTTAAGGCTGACGCTAACACAAAGTAGTGTTGATTTTTGAAATATAATACCATTATAGTATTGTTTTATGAAAATCAACATAACTTTAATGTTTCTTTAAAATACAGTATTGCGGTGGTATTCACCTCCTCTAGCGCTCTTTTCGATCTTGCAATTTCATCTACACCACTCGCATAACTAATTGCATACCTAGTGAACGCTTTTATAATCGACCTTATTACAGGTGACGTTTGTTGATACTAAAATACATAACTCCTTATGTACGAAACTATAGTGACTTCAGGTCAAAAGACTATTTATGCTAATAGTCATTATAAAAATATTTTTGACACTTATATAATAATCAATGAAATATTCTCATGGCGAATCAATTCAATACATATTCTCTAATATGTCTCAATGTATTAACTTGATATATATCTTATATCCATGATTTGAGAGATTAAGTCATCAGTTAACCTATAGGTTAATCTCAATATATTAATATTGCCCTTGTATATTAATACTTGACTAGAAATAATTAAGAGTGATATTACATATATCTATAATTTCTCATAATCAATTCAATTAATTGATATGCTATAAAATAGAATATATCACTTTAGGGTATTATTATATTTAGATATAAGGTAAATATAATAAAAACAAAATATTGTCTATTATTAAAATATGATAAAAAGTCTCGTATTAATCATCTCATGATTGATTTTTAAGTTTGATACTAACATAAAATAGTATTGATTTTTTAAATATATTATTATTATAGTATTATATTTTAAAAATCAACATAATTATAATGTTTCTTTGAAATATAATATTATAGTAGTATTATTTTTTAAAAATTTAATATCATAATAATTAATGAAAAGGGTAAACTAAAAAACAAATGTTTCATTTAGAAAATTTGAAAGTTAAATACGTTTTTGATAATTTTGCAAGCGCTGGGTGGTCAATTGCTCTACTATCCATGAACACAAAACGACAACGGTAGCTGCAACTTAATTAGCTTCCATTCATGTCACTGTTCCTAGTCAACGTTCAACTCTCGCCGCTGTGACATGACAACAGTTGACAACGTCATGCATCACCTGCAAGTAAATCCAATCCAACTGTTATGCATGCCCCAAAACAAGACCGAACCCATGCAGCTTTCTCTATCTCCTCGGGGACTAAAACAATATGCTACCTTCAGTAGGTTGCCCATGCCTACGCCACCTTTAGAAAATCTGCCTCCGTTTCACCTCCCGAATCTGTTGATCAATACTAGAAATCAACATGGTCTGGCTGCCTTGAAAGCGAAGGGATATGGCGATGTCATATCACCACCAGGCAATTCCGCTCGTGTGCCTTCCTTTGTCTCCCCCACTCGAAGGCTTTTAATGAGACAAGAATGACTTCATTTGCAGTCCAAGGATCTTAATTCGCCAAAGGAAAAAAAAAGAGTAACAAGTACACACGTGTGCTGGGTCCACATGTTCACCTTCTGTCGGCTTGACTGGTCATGGCATGGAGCCACACGTACTGACAAATTTGACCATGCACCTACCAGATTCCTTGGAATTGATCCAGTGAGAATCATATAAAATACGAGATGATTCAGATTATACATACAGAAAACAGGGAGGGAAAAGGAGAGGCCGATCGAGCTGTGGAACGCTCTAGTCAAATCTCACACTCACCGACGCGGTTTAGATCGCGGTCAAGATACAGATTTAGGCAGAATCTAAGACTGCACAAAGTGGGATACAGCTCTGAATTTGGTGTACTTCAGCCATCAAAAGTTAAACATTCCTTGCACTTCTCAACTCAACCTGTATAATTCTTTTTCAGAGTAAATATTGATATGGCAATCATGTGGCCGGTATTATGCCAACTCTATAAAACGATTATATGTTAGCGTAGAACAATGATTCAATTGTGATAATATTCAACCATAGTAGTGCAATTAATAGTAGTAGTATCATCATCTTCTTGACTATTAAAGGTGCCAATAAATTATAATGTCCCTGCTAACAACAGTTGTGCTTGACGATGCCCAATTTGAGAGCCTGGGTCACGTCGAACGATATCTAGCTCGAGCCTGGACGATCAAGCTCTACTTGCTCTATCTTTTTAATATTTAAGAAGATTTACTATATTTGAAAAAAAAATGAAAAAAAAAAGAAGAGAGGATGATCGAACACCTGAATTTGCACTCCAAGTTAGTTGTTTCATTTCATCTCCATTATCTATAGGATACTGTGGGTGGCCTTGGCTTTTCGAATTTGTCAAAGTGCAGTTCTTTCACACAAACTATGTAATTAGTAGATGGAAACAGCTGGAGCTCAGTCAGACCTGTAAATACCAGTCGCCGTTAACAGATGTTATCGTTGAATTAAGCTATTCTAGACAGAGAACAATATCAAAATCTCATTAGTGGGCAAGGACAAGTTTTCATCCATTAATTTATGATTATGGTGACAAGCAAAGTAGTTAGGTTATTTTATTTAAACCAATTAGAATATTGTTTGTGGAAGGGGGCCACAGCTTGAGGGTTTGTGTAGCTGCAAGCAAAAGAGACTTTTAAAATGAACTGCAATCATCAGCATCGATCGCCTAATGATCCAACTTAATCCCTTCTCCATTTAAATTAATTAAGGCTAATGTGATCGTAAATGGGAGGTAGCTTCCTGACCAACTACTGATCCAGTCCTTGGGGCTTTCCCTGAGGAGAACAAAACTTATACTAATGGAGTCTTTATACAGAGTTGAATAGGAAAATTCATAAATTATTTCATGGGTAAATTAATTTCTCGACTTAATGAAAAAATATTATTGGAGCAATAAAGGTTGATATAGTTTGATTGGGTGAAGGTAAGAGCTTGTACATGAGCGTTATAAACCATTGTGAGTTGCGTGTCTAATCGATTTAATCATGTGCGGCTACGCGTTCTCAATTTCCTTATATTTTTGTTATGTTTTATTTGATTTGGATGCATTAATTCGAAGCTTGACGGGTCTACTTATTTCATATTTTTTATATAGCCTTTTCAGATCGTTTAACTTTGTCACTCGGCAAAATGTTGTTCATCTGACAGTAATCGAATTAAATGTTGTTGACAAGACAGTAATGCGGTGTTGGTTTATATTATGCAATACGTTTGAGGAAGGCAAGGCAAGATTGGTAGGCAAGATTTACTCGAAGCGATCGACCAACTGTTGTGTGTTTCGCTTGGTCACTGTGATGAGCTCACGGCCAGGTTGTGAATCGCTTGCAACGGCCATGAGCTTGTAGCCCGACCGTGAGTCATGGCTGCTAGTGGTGATCCTTCTTTCCCCCTTTCACAAGCTCGCCTGTTGATCTTTTTTCAGCTTTATTTCTTACCCTAATAGAAAATTGATAGAGGAGAGTTGAAATCCCTCTTCGTGGATTGTTTTTATTTCTTTTTTTTTTAAAAAAAAATGTCCATTCTAGACAGGAGACTCAAACACTGTACCTAAAAACAAACAAAAAAAAAACAAATTCAAGAGCATGACAAATTGCTCTGTCGCATGAGTCGATAACTGCCAACGTCCCCCCCTTCGCCAAAGCTCAATTGGAGCAAACGGCAAACGGCAAACGGCAAACTGCTTATGTACGTGCCACAAAAGGGCAGAGGGCTTATTTTATGTAATTATTTGACGGATTAACGAAAAAAAAGATTTCTTAAGAGAACAAGAACAGAATTAAAATATATATATATAAGAAAAAAAATTATCCTCTAAGTTTTATTGAAAAAAAATATTATTTAATAATAAAAGATAATCTCTTAAATATCTCAATACTAAAAAATATTCGGAATCTTAAAAAAAAAAATTTTTAAATTCGAAATTTGGTTAATTATGAGTTTCACTTATTTTATTTTAATATTTGAATAAAAAATTATGATTTTATTAAAATTCGAAACGTTTTTTAGGAATATTGTTGGGCTGATCTGCATCAGATTTGCAGGGCAAGCTCACTCGTGGCATGTGGCAAAGCTGAGGCCTCACATTTGTCACGCTCACGCGTGGCAATGCAACCGTGTGCGTGAGCTCGCGAGTAGCAATGCACTTGCGTGTGGAGAGAGAGCTCGCGATCGAGCGGCAGCATGCTCGATCATGTGCCAAGAGCTCGCCCGCAAGGCCGCAAGGACATGCACCTGTGCAGCAACAATGACAGGTGCACTCATTTTTCTCCCTCATTTTTATTCTCAAAAATAGGATGAACACTGTACGAACGATTGAATTCCTCCTATTTTCCTTCTCCTCTTTTTATTCGCAAAAATAGGATAAACACTGTACGAACGATAGAATTCCTCCTATTTTCCTTCCACTTCTCTTCTATATCCCTTTCATCCTTTGCTCTCTGCTTTACTCCATCTCATTAGAATAAACAGACCCATATTGTGTAGTCCACGTCATGCTGACTAACCATATCACACTTGCCAGTATATTGTAATACACTGCCACACCTCCCACGATAAGGGCATTTAATGAATTCACTGGACCAATACATGACAACATTCGATTATTTGTGAACTTCAAAAATCATGTAAGATCACCTAAACTAACTTGTCTTGTCTTGATTGACTGAATCACCCAAATCGCTAGTAAAGATTTGGTTAAAGAAAAAGTCAAGACCTAGCGTATTTTAGTAAATTGCCCAAAACTTTAATCAGTCGATAAGAAACAGAAGAAAAAAGGTAATTAAGCGGACAATAATTAGCTTTGTGATAGTTCGTGCGCCTGGCAACTAATTTGGGACTTAACTTCATTCAAGATGGTTATAGTGATTTACAAATGAGTTGTCTTAAAATAATGAGACCTGGTCGGCCATTAGCAAGACAATGACCCATTAAACTGCCAAGCAAATTCCTCACAATTCAGTGTTTATAACCCAAAGCAGAGGGTGCACATCCACAGGCAGCAGGTAGTTCATAAGTCGCCAAACTGCACCGCGAGTGCAATTTTCAAACTCTTGAAAGATTAATTGGCCATGGCCGGCTTGGGGTCTCCCTGCGGTGCCTGCAAGTTTCTCCGGCGGAAGTGCGTGGCCGGCTGCGTCTTCGCCCCCTACTTCCGTCATGAGCAGGGTGCTGCCCACTTCGCCGCCATCCACAAGGTCTTCGGGGCTAGCAATGTCGGGAAGTTGCTCATGCACCTGCCGTTGCCCGACCGCTTTCAGGCCGCCGCCACGATCTCCTACGAGGCTCAAGCCAGGCTCCAGAACCCCATCTATGGCTGCGTCGCCCACATCTTCGCCCTCCAACAACAAGTGAGTAGCAAGAATTGGATTATCGCTTTGAAACTTGAATTGGAGTACTCAATACAATTTGTGCGTGATAATGCTTGTGCAGATTCTTAATCTACAAGCTCAAGTGGCTTCCCTTGAAGCACAGACGTCAAAAGGACTCAATGCCACTGCCATCCATCCCCCTCCTCCTCCTCCTCCTCCTCCTCCTCCTCATCACCAACAAGTCAACCCCTACAACACATTTCAACCTTACCAAAGTCAACACTCTCATGGCTTCTTCATCAACCAAACTTTAGGGGTCGCAGAGATGACTACACCCTCAATGGATGTGGGACACTCCATGAATGGAATTGACCTCGACTTCGAGATGATTGGTGAGGATTTATTGTTCCCTTTTGGAAATGAGGACTCCAATTGCTTGGATATCCAAGACAGCTTTTGGAAGTCAACTTACCAAGGAATGGAGGAGAGGCTCAATTTCTAAGGGTTCGCTAAGATAAATTACAGTGCATTGTCATTTATTTCATGCTTATTTTGAAGGCATGGGTTAGATTTACTGTAGTGAAATAGGATGCGAAATATTTAATACATTATAAATATGATTTAAAAAAGAAGAGTGTAAAAAAAGGAAGTCTTGTTATGCTGTCCGACTTGTCGTGCGCGACGGCTGTGGGCGATGGAGTGGTTAGGACGTCTGAAAATCATTTGGGAGTCTTAATTCCGACTGACTCACTTCGGATGTCTGGATCATTTCTGAGTATCTTAATCACTGAGTCGCTCATACACATCGCAGCATATCAAAATCTTACAAAAAGGTGTGGCAGAAATTAAAAAAATTATGTCTGTTGGCTTTCCGTCGAAAAATCAGGACATCTTTGTGGTTCCTGTGTGGGCCGACCAAATCTTGGGCTGGTTTCAAGCCTAGAAACTTTGGGTTTTTTGCTTTGTAAGTGTCCGATAATGCAAGAACACCTCTCAAACACAATTCCTTTAGAGAAGAAAGTTTGTTAAATGGAGAGATATATGATTTTGATTAATTATTAGAATTTATATATATTCATAGTGATATAATATTGTCTATTTTAGGTTTAAATCTTGAATTTATTTTTGAATTTTACTCAAAAAATCTTATATCAATAGAATATCTTTCATCTTATAAATTTATGATTTTTTTTTCATATATTTTTAATGTGAAACTTTGATTGTACTTACTATATGTAAATAGCTAAAAACTTTATTCTTCTTCTTGTATAAAAACAATATATATTATGTAATAATTTCAAGCACTTGATAACATAATAACAAGTGTTTTTAAATTTAATTTAAAAATAGAAAACTAAAAAAAATGAACATAAGTTGTCGGAAATATGTTTCGAGTTATTTAATGATAAATTTAATAATTTGTCAGTTGAATTTTTTATTTTGTAATAATTTGTTTTGATACAAATGTGACCAAGATCATGAATTTTAGAGAAAAAGTGACTTTTTATCCTAAACATAAGGAGAAATCTAAATTTATTGATCTAGTTAGATTCAAAGGGGGTACAAGTTTAAACAATTATTGGAATTGAAAGGATGGTATGTGGTAGGAGAATCCATATGATAAAGATTACAAAGGGACATATATAATGTTAAAGATATCCTTGGGATAGATGAGATGATTAGCACATGCAAAAAAAAATTAAGTGAGACAATGCATTTAAAGATACTAAATGAACCTAAAAGCAAATCTATGGATGAATGAATTCAAGGAATCACACTTCATGGTAGAGTAGTGTCATTGATCAGATTAGTTGCATACAGGCTTGAATATGGTGGCAAAAGTTAGGTAGATTAAATGGAATTTATGCAATGGTGAAGTAAACTAAGAGGAATATGATTGCTCAAGATCATCACTTGGATTATCAAATGGAGCAATGAAATAGGATATCCCTAAGGTTGATATTGGTCCCCATTGTATCAACAAAGGCCTAAACACCTAACCTAGGTGCTCGGGTTTCTTCATGTATTTAGATTATGCTACCAATGAAAAAACATAAAATTTCACTGTACCACATAACATGGACTTAGTTCAACTAACTTGAGTACAACTCATATGAGGTAAACTTGAAGAATTTTTAGTGTTTTGGTTGGCATCTCAATGAGTGAAGTTGTCTTAAAGGGTAAGGTTGGTGGAGTTAAGGTGATGATGATATGGTTAGGTTGGACTAAATTTATGAGAACTAACTATATTTATTCTTCCAATGTGGTCCAAAGAATACCCTCCCTCCTCCCATTATAGATGGTTGACTTTCCTTTTGAAGGCCTTGAAGTGAGTGCACATCTAATGGGTAAGCTTGTGATGTAATTGTTCTCTTAATGAAGCCCAACTTAACACTTTCTTATTCTTTCTTGCTTTAGTTTAGTTGATCCTATTTTAAGTAGTCTTTCACACACTCATTCTCACTTTAATTCAATCCAACTACTTCATATATTTACTCAAACCATAAATTTAATTGATTTAAGCTAATTATTTGTTAAAATTTCCTCTCTTGAGAGCACAACTTTGGATGCCTAGGCTGGCCCAACTTGATTAGGATGAAGTTCATTGAAACTAGATCTCCACCATCACCAAGTCAAAAAGTGGGAAGATTAGGATACAATAATAGATATCGAATTCCTATTATATGTTTCCTCCATTTTTCATAGATAGAACTTACAATTCTCTATTAAATTGTGTCATTGTCTTTCAAGAGTTCCTTGATGCAACATCCAACTTACTTTTCACCATTCATTTTTCAACTATTGAACTCATAGAATTTGACTAGCTACTCCCTAGGCATATGAATCGCTAATAAAATCTTTCATCAAATTTACTTTCCTCAAGGATGCTACAATATTTCACATTGAACTTGGTTAATGCTTAAGCACATCCTAATCCCCAATAAGAAGATGAAGATGAAATTCTTCTTTTTCACTTAACATGCATTACTTAGTATCCATCTCAGCTTAGGAACTACGGAACGCTAAGAAAATAACCAAAGTCAAAAACACCCTCTTATGACTATCGCAAGTAGATAATATCTATGACCAAAGACATCATCATTGTTAAATTAGTCATTGCAAAACCTTGGCATTTTGTGAAAGAAGAACTATATATGTCCCCTATCTCGGTCTCTCTTTCGAGAGAAGTAATTCGAACAGGTGAGAAATTAACAAAAAATCTTTTTTTTTTTGAGCCAACAATAAACATTGTAAACTAACTACTATCTACAACCAACTCAAACACGGCCAATCAGAACCTTCAAAAGATTGAACACAATGTTCTTGGAGTTCCTAATTAAAACAGACAATATCTAAAGCAACTTACCATAAGCAAAGAACTCAAACATTAATTTGATAAATTCAACCATTGATCCAAGTGTTTAAACCCAAGTTACCACTACTAACTTTTCATGCACGTAGCTTTTAACTTTAAGTTGAAAAGGCATGCTATTTAATATTTAACAAGTGACTGAAAAGTAAGTGCACCAAATCCCACTAAGTAAACTAAGGACAAATACATCATTCCAGTTCAACTAAGCCAACACCAACAAATCATGTTAACTTCAAATTTGGAGAGGCATGCGTAAGGTTGTGGGGATGGATCAGGGTTACATCACAATCTCATATAATGTTCTCCACTGTGGAAAATTACAAAAGGATGGGAGCTTCAAAGCCGACCTAAACCATTAATTATCGACCTTTTGACTTGCTTTGTTCATATGTAAGGCTTGGGCTACTAAGACCACACAACCGGTACCGAACAAAAGAGACTAATTTTTTGTGATCTCAGTAAATTGAATTCAGTTTCAACACAACTACTAGGAAATTATGGATGAGATAGGACATATATAACTAGATCACGCACCTTAATTAGCGTGTAGAATGCTCAACTTGGAAAGAAAAAGATAGCAAGGAATGAAGGGATTCTAATGCTCCAAACACAAAGCAACAAAGCAATGAGACTTGAATCTATCTTGCCACATATCTACAAATATATACATATAACAGCTAGATAACAAGAATATTCCCTAAAGACAAATAGGAGTTTGCTAGGCCAACTAGTTGTGTTGAGTCTTCCTTGAGGTGGTCAATGGGAATGATGTGCGCCCTCACATTTCGACTTCGAATTGACTAGTGAGGTCTCAAAGTTGATGCACTATAACAATTTTAACCTCCATTGATAGTTGGCACTTGTTCCATTGTCAATAGTTTATCAATGAACATATTAATGTATAAGAATCATTACCATAACAACTCCCTTGATGAATAATAGAAAGAGTTTAACTAACGAAAATATCCCATTGATAATTATCCATATCCACTTTTACCAATATGATAAAATTAAAATATTATTTATCTAATTTTCAATAAACCATATAATTATTTCATTTACTAAATCAATAATAACTATAAATCCACTAATAATTGTAAATTTGCTAATGATTATTCAACTATTACAGTTCTTAATAGATTACACAAGTTGTTATGCAAGCGTATAATATTTAACTAATCTAAAAAATCATCAAACGTTGTATAGAAGGAAGAAGCTACAACTCACAGAACTAGAGTGGCAAGAAGCAAAAAGGTTAATGAGGATCATTGCAATGAAGAGAGAAGGAGTTTGGAAGACCCATGGGACTCGAGAGTCAAGACAACAAGGAAGGAACAATGACTAACTTAAGGAGGGAGGGTAATAAATAGGCTAAAAGTGGACGACAAACTTAGGGAGGGAGGGTATGAACATGTAAGTGATGTGCAAGGGGGAGGCTTGAACAATTAAGGGAGAAGAGGATTGATTAGTTCTTAATTTTTTAAAATCTTTTCCAATTATTTCTTTTTCTAAGGTGTTTAATTTTCTAACTTCTCTTATTCTTTTCATCTTTTCTCTCTTGTCTTTTTTCTTCCCTCTCTTCCCTTCATTTTCTTGAAAGGTTCAAAGAGAAAAAAAAAACTTGTGAAAAAGAAGATAGGGGAAGAAGAATGGATTCATAGAGTGAAAGAGATATAAGGCGAAGGCAAAGAGAATTGGATGGAAAAATCGAGATGAACTAGCTAGTCAAACCTAGCTCTTGATTATTTGATTGAACCTTTTAAAATTCCTAGTCAATTAGAGTCTACGAAGAGAATTGGATGGAGAAATCGAGATGCACTAGTCAAACCTAACTTTTGATTATTCAATTGAACCTATGAAAATTCCAAGTCAACTAGAGTCTAATGGATCCAATCAAATTTGATTCGCCTTACCCTTTAGTTCCATGTTTGACTAGCTAAACTAGTCTACTTGTCCCATTTGAACGTGTTTCTAGTTATAATTTTCCTCATCAAAACATGTGATATGTTGAAATATGACTATGAATTTGTTTTTGATTTGTGTTAATTGTCAAATGATTCCAAGAAATTAAAATGAATAATTTGAAATGCAACTCATTATGACATTGATATCTTTAAATTTATCTCATAAGAAAATTTCAAAAAGGGAAAAAAAATTCTCTCTTATTTATTTTGTAAGAATATTCAATGGGATTTTTCATTTTCAAGGTAAAAAATTTCTTGTATATAAAAAATAAATACGAAGTAGCATACGAATAAAAAACTGGAAAAATAATAATGAAAAAAAAACTGGGAAAATCTGTAGAACATTTGTATAAGAAGGAAGTAGCATGCGAATAATTATACAAGTGTCACGGGTATTTGTACGACACCGACGTGGTATCCGACGAGCACTAGGTGGGGGCCGTATGCAACACCAGTGCCAATTTGCTGGGCCGAAGCCTGGTGGGCCCCGCTCCGTCACCAGTCACCACGACAACGCTATTTAATTTGCACCCTTGTCTCCGTCTCCTCCTTGCACGCGCAAACGAGGGTTGCTCCGGATCAGCTTCCTTCCCCGACGACTGACCTACGTGGGCTCCACTGTTGTGGCCACTCACCGCCTGGGTAGTTACGGAGGAGTATAAGACCGGTGAGTGAGAATATATACCTATATACACATCGCAGGCGCAACCCGCAGTTTGTCGCTCGTTCTTCCCGATTTTTAAACGCACTCCCCGTCCCTCCCTTTCTCCATCAAAATTGCTCTTCTGCTCTCTGATGGCTGGCGGAAGAAGGAATCCTCTTCCAAAATCGCATCTTTTGAAATGTAATCGAAGGGGGGAATGAACTCCAACTGCGGTGATTTTTCCCTTTTTTGTATCATCATCAGACGAGATCTGTTGGTTTTGGTACGTTGCGAGGCGTAGTACAAAGTAGAAGAAGGAAGTTTTTCGGATTCGTGGAACAGAAAAAAGGTTCTTTTACTTCAGAATCGAACCCTCCTGAGCTTCATATTATGTAAAGTTACTTCTTTTTGTTTTGTTTTTGTTTTTTTTTGCAATTTTGGTCTTCCTTTTTTGTGTGTGTGTGGGTGTGTTTATGTTGTTTTGGTGACTCGAAGATTTTGCGTTACAGACGACCCATTTTGAAGGTTTTGCACTTCAGATCACGCAAATTCCGGCTTTACGCCGTGTTCATGGTGGTCGAGCTCTGGATTCACAAGATGCGGACTTCCGTCGCTGTCGTCTCCTCCACGACCAAGAAGAAGAAGAAGAAGATGATGAGCGAGGAGTCAAAGGCGCCGCCTTCTATCGCCACCGTCGGTATACTCTCCTTCGAAGTAGCCAGCGCCATGTCTCGCGCCGTTAGCCTGTACCGCTCCCTTTCCGAATCTGAGACGGAGCGGCTCCGCTCCCAGAAACTCGCATCCCATGGCGTCCGCCATCTTGTGTCCTCCTCCGACTCCTTTCTTCTAACACTGGCCCTAGCCGAGAAGTTGGACGACCTCAACGGAGTCGCTGCCGTTGCCTCCCGCCTCGGTCGCCGCTGCTCCCATCCCGCACTCGTTGGATTTGAGCACGTCTACTCCGATCTCCTCGCCGCCCGCATCGATCCTTCCGGCCTTGGTTTCCTCTCCAAGGACATGGATGGGACTATCCGCAAGATGGAACGCTTCGTATCCTCTACCGCTGCGCTCTATGCCGAGCTGGAGGTTCTTACGGAGCTTGAGCATGCTGCGAAGAAGATTCAAGAAAACCCTGTGTACGACGAGAGTCGCCGGGCCTTTGATCACAAAATCCAATGGCAACGGCGCGACATTAAGCGCCTTCGTAACTCTTCACTTTGGAATCAGACTTACGATAAGGTCGTCCTCCTCCTCGCGCGAGCTGTCTGCACCACTCATTCACGGATATGCCTTATGTTCGGGGAGACAATTGGGAGCTTGGATTGCTTAGTTACTGATCAAACTTGTCAACTTTCAGGCGAAATCTTTACTTACTCTCACCACCCAGTTCATTCTGGTTCTCTAAGATCAGATTCCATTGAAAGAAAATCTGGACAGATTCCTAAGTTGGCTTCTGTTGCACTCAGTAGTGTGAATTTTAGGAGGGAAGGTCCCCAGTTCAATTGTCGGACGAGTCCCAGCAGGCTTTTCATGGATTGCTTAAGTTTAGGCAGCTCTACTGAATATAGAGGAAGCAGTGAGCAATTCGAGAGCGAGAGTTGGCTCAGCCGGCCTGCTTTTGGTGCTTTGGTTCCATTTAGTAGTGAAATGTTGCAGAACATTAGTGGGAAGAAATCAGCATTTGGGCCAATGACTAAACTAACGATGCTTGCCCCGCTCTCTAGTGTGGGTGGTTCAGCTCTTGCCTTGCATTATGCAAACATCATAATTATCATAGAAAAGTTACTGAAGTATCCACATTTGGTTGGGGACGATGCAAGAGATGATTTATACCAGATGTTGCCTTCAAGCTTACGAGCTTCTCTTAGAAAGAACCTGAAGTCGTATGTAAAGAATTTAGAAATCTATGATGCTCCTCTTGCGCATGATTGGAAAGAAGCTCTTGGTGAGATTTTAAGCTGGCTTTCTCCCATGGCTCATGATACGATTCGTTGGCAAACTGAACGGAACTTTGAGCAGCAGCAAATAATATTGAGGACAAATGTTCTATTGCTCCAGACTTTATATTTTGCTGATAGGCAGAAGACAGAGGGAGTTATATGTGAACTTCTGGTTGGGTTGAACTATATTTGCAGGTATGAGCAGCAGCAAAATGCTTTGTTGGATTGTACGAGCAGTTTGGATTTTGATAATTCTATGGCATTGCACATGCAATTTGTATCTTCACTCAATTGTGAATCATCAGATTTTAAATAAGGATCTGGTGTTTTGCAAATATCTTCTACTTGTGCATCCAATGAAAGTCAATGAGTTGTCGATGCCCTTTTGTCTAAGGTATAAAAAGTTCATTTGGTTAATATGGTTAATATACATAGACTGAGTTCACAATCCAATGATATAACTATGTAGAAATTTCACAGTTTTCTTCACTTGTCTACCCTCCTATTTAGTTGATTTCTGTACATTTTTTTTTCCAGTTTCTATGTCTGTATACTGTAATTTTTCAGTTCAGAAAAAAGTTTTCTGATACTCCTGTGTTAATTTTCTTTTCAATTTGTTTGATTCATGTCCATGTTCTTGCTAATTTGTGACATCACATTTCACATGCTATTGATTAGGCATTTCTTAGTAAAGTGAAATACATGTAAATCGTGTCACATTAGGCAAATGGGAAATGGGTAAACGGAATTCTTGTTGAGGTTATAGATCAGTTTCTTCTATAATTCCATCCATTAATTATCCACGAAAGAGTATCATCATTGGCTTTCAGGGTTGTTAAGATGAATTCATATTCTAGTTGACAATTTATGCCAACAGCATTTATCTTATACTTTTTTAGCTGTACATTTTTTGAAACAATACAGCATATTTCATGGTTGACTAGGATTTGTGAGTAGAAGTTTTGTTTCTACTAAGATAACCTGTAATTTTGAAATGAAGGTTTTCTCTAATTTTTTTTAGTTAAAACTTAGATATTGCTGCAATAGTAAAATAGGAAGTAAATATACATAATGTGTATACAACAGTAATTTGGCCATTAGGAAAGTTGAATGCCTGTTGGGAAGATAGGTATTTGTAGGCTAGTTGAAAGAGGAACAAGCTCCCGCATTCATTGTGGTAGACGAGGGGACATCACTTATGGCTTTGTCTCTAATTGTCTGTTTGGGAGGAAGTGAGGGAAGGGGAAGTAAGGGGAAGTTAACTTTTACCCTTGTTTGGAAAGGAGGTGAGGGGAGGGAAGGGCAACTTTTACCCTCCCTTACCCTTCAAATGGCCTATTTCCTTACACCCCAAATTGAGGTGTAAGGAAGTTACCCTCCCTTCCCTTTTCATTAATGAACCTCTCCTCACCCCATCCAAACAGAGGGTAAGAGCCTCTTGGTGGGACTTGAAAATATTAACAAATGACAAGGATATGACAAACTTGCTAAAGGATGAACTATAAGTTTTGAAGGAAATAAAATTTGCGATAGGATGCATTGTAGATGTATACTTGTTAGTTCTTAGGGTTATGATTTAGAATCGTGTGTCAATACTACTCTGCATATGCATTTTATGTTATAGTGTCAATTATGTTCATGAGTGTTAAGATGAATTGAGATAATATTATTATATTTTTATAGCTTATATTCATACAAGATAATGTCAAAACTATACCATTCTCAAAAATTTCAAACTTTAGTATATAGTTGTTTTCTTTTTTTTCTTCTTCATATCCTTTCTCCTTCCACCTCTAATTTGTTGTCGGCATACATTGAAATGTTAGCATGATATCAAAACAACATTGTCCCGGTCAAAAATCAAAGCTTCAACACGACTCAAGATTCGTCATGACTCGAGATTTTGAACCTTGCTTAGAGTAATAGTTAATCAATGTATAATAAAAAGGGATTTGATGTCGAAGGATTTGTGGGTAAGGTTACTAGTAGAAGTTGCGCATTTGATGACAATCTCCTTACACTGATGATACACCTATATTGTAATGGTGTTGGATGGTTTTAGTGGAAAAATGAATATAGTTGGTGGTTGAAGTGGTATATTTTCAAAAGATAATAATAGAGTATAGTCCAAGAACTATGTTATAGTCTGAATGAACTTGACATTAGAAGAGATATAAGAATGACACATGGATTATAACACTTGTAGACCTTTGGGTGCAAGAATGCCCAAGAAAGATAAAGTAAATCTAGAGTTTAGTTTATATGTCTATATCCAAGATTGTGAACAAAGCATAAATAGCTAATTTGATTAGGATAAAAACTTAAAAAGATATCTTACCATTGAGTATAAATGAAGTTAGACAATTGATTATATAACATTAGGTGAGAACCACATTTCCTAACATTATTATGGTAAATGGATATAAAACATTGTAATGTATAATATCGAGTAGATATGGATTATTGTGCTCAAGGAAGACATTTTATTAAAATACATGTGGTTTGGTGGATTATGCCTCATGAAACATGGAACTAAGTACAAGCTGATGGCATGTATTCTAGAGTATTATCATTGTGTAAAATTTTAATAGAAGTGGGAATTATCTTTATAGATGATAGTTTTTGAAATATATCAAAGACCCTTACAATGAATTTTCAATAAGGACACATCAATGTCATATTAGTACAGAAATAACAAAATTCACTATTATTAGATACAAGATTAGAATCCTATGTCACCCAGAGGCAATGCTGCAGCAACAAGGCGTTTGGTAGATTAACTAAGCACCCATGGTTTGATTCCTAGCTACGGCGCATTGCAGGGCATTTTCCTCCCGCGGGATGAAAAATCTGGAATGTTGGCTGCTAAATGAGAAGCCACGCGCACTTTTGGACTTACCTTGGTGGCCGGTGGGAGCTTTTCGAGGGGCCAGGCCGCTCACCTCCAAGACTTAGTCGGTTCAAAGAACCAGATACCTGGATTATCAAAAAAAAAAAAAAATTAGAATCCTATGTCATAGTGAATTAGGCTAATGGGAGAAGAGACATCCATGAGCACTAAGAGAAAATGGTACATGATACTTCACATTAGAACTTAACTAGTTAGGTGAACATTCAAAGTTATTACAATCAAATATTTAAATCTCGTGTCATGCCTATTAGTAACGGAGGAATTTACCGTTCCACCAGTCGATCAACACCGACACAATACTGACACTATGACTGTGAGGCCGTGGCAACCTCGTGATGTCGTGGATGGTGCTGAGACTCCCAAGGATGGTGTCGTGACCCTGGTGACCACCTTTGTGGGGGCACGAAGGGCGCCACGACCCTCGCAATGGCCTCCGCGCTCTCGTGGAGGCCTCCATAACGCAAAGGGTGTTGTGACCCCTGCATGGAGGGCGTCGCGACCCTACATAGGCTACACCCTGCGGCTGCTGCAGGGTACAACAACTGCAATTTTATTTTATTTTTGATTGTTTTATTTTAAAGTTTTTATTTTTTATGATTTATTTATTTTTATTTTTATTTTAGAGGTTGAATTTTTTATTTTTAAAGCCGCTATTTCTTTTTTACCTATTAAATTTTCCCTTCTAATTTTTTCTCTTTTATCCATTAATTTTTTTCCTCTTTCATTTATTATTTTTTTCTCCATCAAAATAAACAAAGAGAAAAAATAGCTCTTAAGGTAAATAGAGAAAAAACAAAATCTCTTTAAAGAAGATTATCCTTTTCCCTTCTTAGATAAAAAATTAAATATAATATATTTTCTAATTTTATAAAATATATTACTAATAATAAATTAAATTATTTTATGTATAAAATGGATGTAATTTTAAATTGATCAAAATATATCTAAATTAGATATAACTTAAACCTTTTTAATGGAGTTACTTGTACTCGATAAGAATTAAACATTTCACGAATAATATTAAAACTTAAATTGACATTCAACATCTCAAATATATTATTAAGCATCTTTAATGATCAAATATTAATAAAAATATTTTTAATTAATATATTTTATATTTTTTAAAAATATTGAAATTGTATTGGCATGACACGATATGATACCGAAATCATATTGTTCCAGTCATATATTGAAATTCTAAACCTTGATTACAATAACAATCTGATAGATAATTAGTGTAACAACAATGGACACATGGAGGATATGAGATACATTGGTCACCATGATACTGTCTTCCACTTCCGCGGTCCCATCTAGCAATATGAACCATAGCTTAATGGGGAAGAGGAAGCGGAATTTGTTGTAAAAGCATAAATAACTTGTGTGTCAAGGTATTTGATATAGATGGATAGTAGTATTGATAAGTAATTATTAACGAATTGCACTGTGAGAATCATCTAGACTAGTTTTGGATTTTTAGTTAAAACTATTTATATTAGGCCTTTAAGACTTATGGTGTAGTGGAGATGAATGATATATAACCCTGTTCATCTTACTTACCTCAAAAGGCAGCAAAGTATTCTAATATTGCACTATATTTTAAATTGAAGATATCTTCATATGTATTATATATATAGGAGACATCATAAGAGCACATCTGCCGAAGAGCATTCTATACTTCTTCAAAATTAGGGAGAAATATCACAGACAGAGTTATTATTGGTTCTATACTATGGAAAAACTATGTAGAAACAACTGAGGTTCACACTTTGCCATCCTAAGAAGGATGCATATTTCTTATCTGGAGGTGCAGAGAGGTGGAGATTATTATATGGTTGTCCATCCCTTAAGAGACAACAAGGGCATCAAATGCTCAAGCCTAGAGGAGACAATTACAATTTTTAAGCTACACGTTAGTTCTGATAACATTATTGGGTTTAGGGTCTTTGGAAGAGGAGGATGCCTTGATGGAGGTGAACAAATATGTGTATTGATTTTATATAAACATGATAATAGATAAGAAATTAAATTTGAGTTTTACACGAGAGCAAAAGAGTACAAATAATTAGAAATAAAGAAACAAGGATGTAAGATTGGGTCGCGCTGTCTTGGCTGTGTTGTGGGTGATTGTCAACATACAAATCATGCACAAATTATCGTGCAAAGGGAGGAGGTATCCAATTGATTCTAGAGGGTTGGTGTAGTAGGTGTCCATAGCGCTCGATGCAAGATAGAATAGGTTGGGAGAGTTAGGGTTGCAAGTTTTCTTAGGTGACATAGGCAATGAAGGAGAGGGAAGGTTGACAACAACTGAAGGAGAGGGAAACACGTAGATAACCTAGATGACATGGGAAGGACAATGACAACATTTGTAAGCAAATACAACAATAAATTTTAATTAAATTGCAATTAGAAAAACAAATTTATTTTAAAAAAGTAAAGTAATTACAATGATAAAAGTAGAATAGAAAAAAGAAATAATATTAATAAGATATTTTAACGTAGTTTGGAGACCCCTCCTACTCTACAACTCATGCCGTTCTAGTGCAACATTTCCCAACGTAAAATCTCACTATCAATTGTGAATACAATCTTATAAGTTTTAGATTTGATTTAAGAGATAACTATCTCTAGATCAAAAGTTTGACAATCTCTTCTTTTACAGTGATGTTCATATGAATAAGAAGAGAAAGAAAGAAAACAACTCAATCTCAACCTAAAGAGTATATAAATAAAGCAGTTGGAAGAGAAGGATAAACTAAGCAAAGCTCAATGTATGCATAAAGGATGTTCATACAACCCACAGTGTATTTGCTCAAAATAGAACAAAACAACTCATACAAAATGTGTGTTCTAAGCAAGGACCCTCATACAATTATTTATAAACCATTCCAACATTAGAATTTTAATCTAGATCTTATCCATGACCTTTTCAAAATCTAAAAATCGAATTTAGGCTAATCTATGACCTTTGGTTGATCAAGGAAAATTATTTGGTTGCAGAACACCTTCATATGGATAATTATCATACAACAATCACTTGATGATCATTATCCATCAATTTGGTCAACCCCGAGTACTTGGTAAACCAGACCAAGATATTTAAATGACCAACAGTGAACAATAATCATTAAAATTCATTTTTTAGGCTTTCTAGGTAACTTTCTTCTATTTAGGCACATATTTATAATTACAATATATTCTACCCAAATTTATAAACATTTTAGTCATTCTTCATGGTCAAGATACTTTCCAACTGATCCATCTAGCTAGTCCATCCACTTAACCAAATCAACCTACACACTCAATCAACTTGTCAAACATAAACAACTCAGTTAGACATATTTGTCCAACATCAACCCTTGAGGAACTAACACTTAGAGGAACATGAGTGCATGAGAGGATGGGAAGTGTTAGGTGGCAAAGAACACTATGGAGAGAATAGAATAGGAGAGGTAGGTAAGCTTTGCAACAAGGAGAAGAGGGACCTCATTGTAGGAAGGATAAAGTCAAACTTAAAGCATGGATATTTTTTTAAATTAGTGGACTAGGAATACAACCCTTGTTTACACAGATTGGAGAATAATTAACTATAAACTAGGGAACTGGACTAGACAAATACAAGACTAAGTTATTTGTACTTATTTAATTGCTTGGTATTTAGACATAGTTTGTTTGATCTTAAAAGATTATACACTGTAGGCTGCTGGATTATTTTGTGTAAAATATCTTAGTAAAATCTTCAGCTATACTTTGATGTTTGAACTAACTCAGTTTCTCTGGAGATGAATGTGTTTAACATGTATCTTGCATCTTTTACAAGGAACTTTGTGTTTTATAGTTTTGTAAGTTAACATTTTTGGATTTGTTGTCGATTCAAACTCGTGACAAGAAAATTTCTTTTATTTTAAGATGTCATGTTTGTAGGACCGCTTGGGCTTGCTAAAGGGGGGTGAATAGCCTTGCAAATCCAAATTACAACTTCTCTTGCTTCTAGTTAAGCAAGGATATACACATTAATTAAATAAATAAAACATAAAAAGAAGAGGCAAAGGATTTACTTGGTTATAACCTAGGTGGTTGTTAATCCAAGGCAAATAAAAGCTCTAACTGACTCCTTCGGTGAAAGCGTAGTAGTCTCTTATAAACTTTGAATGTACAAACTGAGATTACAAAGTTTGGAATTAAAGAGCGTAGTGTGTTGTCCTAAACTAGAGGACACAGCCTCTATTTATAGCAAAATGATCGAAGTGACCGTTTTGCTGACGTGACACTCATGGGGGTGTCTCCATTGCTTGGGGCACCTCCAATGGATCAAAACTGATCCATTCAACAACGGTGTGCTGATCTGGCAGCGTTGGGGGCGCCTCCAAACGTTGGGGGCGCCTTGGTTGACCTGACATAGCTTCCCGCTGTTATCCACTGCAACGACTCTGATTGGCGGTCGAGGCGCCTCCACTGCTTCGGGGCGACTCCATTCAACTGGCGGGTGAGATGCCTCTGAGCATTGGGGGCGCTTCCATTGTTTGGGCGGGTGAGACGCCTCCAAGCATTGGGGGCGCTTCTAATGTTTGGGTGCTTGAGGCGCCTCCATTCGATGGGGGCACTTCCATCGGTTGGCAGGTGAGGCGCTTCCATCGGCTGGCGGGTGAGGCGCCTCCAGCTGCTCCGGGGCGCCTCTAGTTTTTCCGATTGCCTGGGTGATCTATGGTCGTCCAAAGTTGAGCTCACTCGAATTCAACTTCAACCTTCTCCTGGAGCAGGCTTCCTCCCCGGCTTCTTGTCCCTCGGACTGCGTCCTTCTCGCGTCCCTCGGACCGCGTCCTTCTCGCTTCATCGGTGTACTCTTCTGCAGCTTCTCGTTCCTCGGATGTACTGAGCCCGTCGACTCGCTTCCCGTGTCATCCTTCTCGTCTGTTGCGTCTTCTGCTCGATTTCTCGTGTTCCTAAGTTCTTGCTAGGGGTGTAAACGAGCCAAGCCGCTCATGAGCTATTCGGGTCTCGGTTCGAAAAAAAGTTCGTTCGAGTTCGTTCGATTAAGTTAACGAGCCGAGCTC